>PVJH01006952.1:0-96919 GCA_004026705.1 Nesogale talazaci
CAGTAATGGGTGCATGGTTCCTCATGGATTTGGCAGAAGATGTTGGAGGAGGAATGGGCACTAATTAATGGGAGTATCAAAGTGAAGGAAAAATTCTGAAACCGATTGTGCTAATAATTGCACAACTCTTCTTGATGTGATCGGATTATGTGATATGTGATTTATATGCCAATAAAGCTGTTGAGGGAAAAAACAGACAGGATGCTGGGATTAGAGGGAGGCCGGCGGCCCAAGTCTGCTGTCAGCACACACAGGAGGGAAGGCCTTCCGTGAGATGGGTGGACACAGTGGCTGCAACAAAGGGCTCGGTCGGGCACAGGACCCAACGGGGGGTTGGCAGGAGTCCTGGAGGTGGTTCTCGCTATGGTACGAGGACGGTGTCGCCATCCATCTGAACATTCTCCACGACACCGAATGACAACAGGAGGCCGCTACCTGTTGCCTTGCACGTGTTGCACTGCATAGCATTGCCACATCGAAAAGTGTCACCTTCTAGACAGAATAGAACCAAAACCTGGTTTCCAGTGAGCTGTCTCCTGATGGCAGAGGAGTCTGTGTGGAGTCGTGCTTCCTAGGGTTCTCCAGGGCTGACATTCTTAGACGTTTTGCTCAGACCTTTTATCCATGATGTCCTTGGTGAACCCCGACCTCCCTATGCTCCGATGTGCAGCTCCCCCATCATCGGGGCAGGCTACTCAGTGACCCCACAGACATCACAGGTCTGCAGGTGAACAACAGCAATCATCTTTTAAGGAAATCATCTTATTTTTTACAGATCTCTACACAGGCCTCGTGGGAGAGGTCCCCCAGGTGGTGACTCCATGTTCCCTTCTGCCTGTCCCTCCTCTAGTCTGCCAGCTGCACACTCCTTTCTTCTGCACAGCAAAGCTTCCATACCCTCTGGCTTCCTGCGAGGAGACTGACCCAAGGTTTTGAAGGTGAAAAGGGGGAGAGAAATCAGAGTTGTTGTTTCCCTGTCTCCTTTGGCAGCCAGTTCCACGCAAGTCTCTCTCCTGAGAAGTCCAGTTAAAGGTCCAGTTACAAATGTGTCCCTTTATTGCTGACCAGAGGACTCTAGGGTACCTCATCTACATATTTAGAAATAGCCCTTCATTTAGAAACACTCCTGGAATTATTCTATTTTAAATGTGTTACCCGTGTCCTAGTGGTATCTTATTGCTGGGGCTGTGCTTCCCTGTCACACACAGATCTGTATGTCATGTGAGCCCCTCCATGTGCTCCAAATTCAGGACCTTAGACTCACTGAGGAGGCCCGAGTTACATGATTTCTAAAAGGAAAATGGAAATGGTGTCACACTCTGTAAAGATGAATGATATTTATGTAGAATAGAACCTTCCTAGAAAATCAGCTTACATTCATCTCCAATATAAAAGAAATAATAATCCTTTGACTTTGCTTTGCAATGTGAAAAAAACATAACCTACAAACCTCAAAACAATAAGATCCTTGATTTGAAGTCTATTTAAAGTGCTAAGTGCTTAAAATATAAGTGTCAAGCCGCCCAAAAGTTTAGAGGAGTCTCATGTCCCACTTCTGTTCTTTTTCAACAATGCACTACAAAGCACCCCCTTGCCTATATATCAAATGATTCTAAAAATATTCAAATATAGAAATATTACATGATCTGGTCATATTCAAAAGATTATTCTAAAATTATATTTATACCTCAGATTCATGATTACCAATTTTAACAAAAAACTATAGACTGAAATATATTATATCATCTCTTTAATTCAATTAGACTTTTTCTCATCATTTTAATACATATGAATGTATGCATTGCTTTCTTTTGTTTTCAAGGTTTCTATAATTTTCCTTCTGTTCTTAATCTTCCATGGGATACCGAGGTTTAATTATAAATACTGAACACCAGTAGTGATATTTATAGTTTATGGCATGCAATATTAAGAACCAAGCTGTTCTATGTGAACCCTAACAAAAATGACAAGTAAACTTAAGATAAGGTAAACATTTGACAGTTTACATCAAGGTTGGTGGTTCAAAATCTGCTAGAGAAAGATAAGGCCATCTTCATCCTTAATGACAGATAACCTTACAGACTCTACCAGGCCACTATAAGTTCAAATCAAACTTGATAGCAGGGGTTTAGATGATGGTGGGTAAGTATTTCCAGTCTCCAGGTCAGACTAATGACCTTTTTATGCACTCAACCTACTGCTTACTGCTCAATACTCTGCCACAAAATAGGACTAACTTCTCCATCTCATATATAACACACTGATAACTGAAAATGAGGACAACTACAAGTAATCATATACTAACAAATTATATAGAAAGACCCTAAAATTTATATTAAATGTTCAATGAATTTATTAATTCTAGGAAAAAATGGATAATGAGAATGAAATGAAGACTTGAGAAAAGTATCATTGCTAACAGTTGGACTTGGTTTCCATAGTTACAAAGAGTGCAGCTGAGAGACTTAAAGAACCACACTTTTCTTTGATTGGGAGATTCTCAAACATACTGATTTGGAAAGTGACAGGAGATTTAAAAAGGAAAGATTTTGTTCGTGAAGAACAAGACACTAAGTGCAATAATTGCACAATGATGGTTGAATATGCCTTTGAAGTTTCATGAAACCCCCCTGTGCTCTTTCATTAAAAAAGAAAAAAAAAATCTCAATTTATAATAGTATGTACCTGCAAACCAAATCCTGATTAACTGGCTGCAACACATTCGATTGTTTATGATGTTCTTTTAAAAATTAGCTCACCAGCAAGGCTGGGCCTCCAGAGGGCAGTGATATCCAAAAATAAAATAAATAAAAATAAATAAAAATTAGCTCAAATGCCAGTCAGGGTGCAGTATAGCACTGATAAAACATACAACTTTCCTCTAGTTCCTTAATGCGTTATCTATCCCCACCCCCAACTATCATGACCCCACTCTAACTTACAAATTTGTCTAGACCAGAGCATGTGCACAAGGTACACATCAGAGCTGGAAATCTGGGACAGATAAACCTCTCTGGACCAATAGTGAGAGCTGTGAAACTAGGAGAGGAAGGGGAAGGTGGGAGGAGAAAGGAGGATCTGATCACCATGATCTACATATGGCCCCTTCCTTGGGGGATGGATAACACCAAAGTGGATGAAGGAAGACAAAGGGCAATGTAAGACATGAAAAAATAATAATTTATAAATTATTATGGATTCATGAGGACGGGAGGGAGAGATGGGGAAATGAAGAGCAGATCAAAGACTGGAGTAGAAAAAAAATGTTTTGAAAATGATGATAACAACAAGTGTAAAAATGTGCTTGACACAATGGATGGATGTATAGATTGCGATACCTGTATGAGCCCCAATAAAATGATTTTTTAAAATTAGCTCAAATATTTATTAGATGACTGAACTTTTTCCCAAGCCAAAATACTCAGAGAAGAAAAGGTTTTATGTCATTATATGCTTTTATTCTTTTAGTAAACAAGAAAGTATCGTGTATAATAAAAAACTTAGTCTGATGAGAATTAAGAAATATAGGGTATATTGCTAGATTTCTCTATAAATTGCTACATGTGCTTGGGTACATCATATTATTTGCGATTTTTCTCAAAAACTAACCATCAGTACCTCATTCATGAACAGCAACAATACAGTGTCTGTATAACTCACAGACTGGTTAAGAAACACTGTATCATATAAGTTTAAAAATCTCTTCCTATATCTCAAACCCTGTGACTTTAAAATATTTCCTCCCAATTTGGAAAAAAGAAAGTAAAATGGAGGAAGGCTGACAAGCTAGACAATATTTGGACAACGATTTAGCTTCTTATCTTCTTCCTATTATCTCTGCAGCTCAGAAGAGGGGGATAAAATGTCCCCGAAGTGTCAAGACTCTTCATTTCAGATGTTTTCAGCACAAAGTTCAAAAGGAAAGTGAAAATGAATAACAATTCACAGAGTTAATTATCTCCAACTAGAAGTCAAAGGAACTGAAGACAAAGGATTAAGGGAGAAATGATCTGAGGAGAAGGAACGCAGTCTGAAACCTGTCCATGAAGGGTCATAGGTTTGGGCCCCATCTTGTGAACTCCTTCCCAGTGCACTACTCAAGTGCACCAGCCCCAACTCCCACAATGGACACACTAATGATTCTGTACATGTTATATTCAAAGCAAGTCTCTCCCTTGGATTCCATTCTAGTACTTTAAGGATGAGCACTATGGCTTGAGCATGTGAGGGCAAACTTTGGAGGCTAATCAAGGCCGAAACAAGGACTGTAGGATCCTACTTTAATTTGGGCACAAGAATATCTGTCATAGAGCAGAGCAGAATACACAACCAACATAGGAGAATGAGATCTAATACAAGATATTCCACAGAAAGGAAAAGGGACCCCAGGGACCAGATCCTATATGCAAGATATCACAGAGACTCAGTTGTAATCTCTTGGACACACTGGCTACAAAAATATGAATGACTATAAAACAACAAAGTGTAAAATTTTAAGTCAGGCTGGAAATAAAATTAAGGAGAAACCATTAACCTTACAGTGACAGCCTAAACAGCTCTTTACAGAGACGGTTGATATATACATAGATCCAAGGAGACAATTCTGAAGGATAGCTTCTCGACAGAACAGGGTAGTACTGCCCCTTTCCTTTTCTGAGGCTGTACCTTCTATGTGAGCAGAAAATTTCATCCTTCTCCTGCCTGTGGAGCTAATGGTGAGTCTGAACTGCTGACTTAGAATTCAGCAACCCAATAGGTAGCCCATAAAGTCACCAAGGTTCCTTGACTAATAGATAAACAATGTTAAAGTATGATTGAAAGTGCTATTGGTAGGAAAGCAAGAGAAAAGGCAGAAACAAGGAAGGGTGAAAGAAGTTGACTGAGGGAGAGGTAAAAATGAAGGATGGAAAACAGTAGTGACGTTTTGAAAATCGCCTCTAGAAAAATAAATGAGCTTGCAAAGGAAAATTTCTTAGTGTTTCTTTCCAAAAAGGAACTTAAATAAAAAGGCATATTGCTTATCCTAATTTTGAAAGATGAAAGGAAAAGGGAAGCATGGAAATGGAAGAAAACCAACAGAAGGAACAGAGACAGCATGGCAGCACTAAGAAATAAATAGCAATAGGTCACAGAGGTGGAATGTAATACATAAATAGACAACTGAGAAAATGATATGGAGAGTCTTGAAATAATAATATGAAAGCAAAGTTTTAAGACAAAATGATGAGCCATTAGGAAAACTGTAGGCGATAACAGGGAATCTTTGCAGAGCACATATATCTGGACAAAACTATGAAAATAGGATGAAAAAAATCATGTCTGAAAGGAATAGCAGAATAAATAGATCAAAGTACTATACGCTATCGAAAAAAATGTAGTTTTGTTACATGCTACAACATAGATGAATCTCGTTAACATTATGCTGTATGAAATAAGTCATAAAGAGACAAATATTGTATGATCTCACATCTATACAATATCTACAGCTTCCAATCTTATAAAGACCAGTGTTTAATAACGTTTAATATCTCCCATGTGAAGCAGACATATAAATAGTGAAATATAATGGAAACAACATTCAAAATGATGCTTCTAATATGGAAATATTATACCCAGTTGGTCTCTCCAACAAGGAAACAAAGGTAAATTCTCCCATGAATTAAGAGTGATTGGCAGCACCAAGGTCCCATTTGAGTCCTGAGACTATAGATATTGAGCATTGTGTTCTAAACTTTGTACATGTTGATTCAGATACAGACTTTGAATAAAGGAAAATAATGGAACTAGTAAGAATTTGCATTTAGCAAAGTCCATACGATTAAGCAGGAGATGCTATCATAGAAAAGTATTATAATGTTGCTTTCTGGAACTTCTACTAGATAAGCAGAAGAATGAGGCTATCAAGGAGCTAAAGAGGAGCAAAAGTAGCAAACTTGGAGACTTGGGTGGATTGAGGATTGTTTCACTTGACTACCAGAAGTCGTGTGCTAGAAATACAGCAAGTCACCTTTAATGAATACCACTGTTGTCATTGAGACAGTCTGATTCAGGAGCCCTCGTGAGCAACAGAAGAGAACGTGCCAGCTTGGTATGTGCAAGTCAACTGTTGAGATGTCTGTGTTTTCTCATTGCCTTCTAAAGAAGGGGGATCATTTTCTAGCACATCAAACAATAATCCATTGTGATCGATGAGAGAATCATTACTTAGTTTTCAAAAATACTTTGGCCATATTATCAAAAAGAGACCCATCCCTGGAGAAGGACATTCTTGTTAAGGGATAGAGGGGACACAAATGAGGAAACCCCTTGACAAGATGGATTGACGCCCTGTTTGCCATGCTCAATGCCAATACTTGTGAGCTTGGTACAAGCCCGGGAAGTGTTTGGCTTAGTTGTACATAGAATCGTTAGGAGTTGAGACCAATTCAATGGCAAACTGCAACCTGTAAACAGGGTGTGTGTAGCACTCAGAGAGGGGATTGGTTAGTTTCCATCACCACCGGCCTGCTGGTCAGGATGAGCCCTTTTTGAAGAAGGAGCAGCAGGAAAATCCCAGGATCATTGAGGAAGAGCACATCTAAGATCTCTGCCTGAAGTGGCAGAGACTGAGCCTGGGTGCGCAATGGACTGTGGCACAGAGACGCAGAGGAGGTGTGTTAAGACTAGGGATACCATCTCCTCATCTGTTCAGACACTATGGAATTGGGAGACAGAGCAACAAAGTAGCTGGCTTCTTGTCTGATGGAGGCAAAAGGTGGTTTAGAGACAGAGTGCCGCAGAGAGACATTGGCTTCCACACAGATAAGCTGCTGCCGGGGAACAACAACGGTTGTATCCTTAAGAGTGGCTAATCCTGACTTGTGGCGACCTTTAGATTACCCTAATAAATTCCACAACCAAGGGCATTGTCTATAAGTTCTCATGGCCACTGCAATGACTTCTCAAGTGGAACACAACAGTTAGAGTAGAGATGCATGAGAGGAGCCACCAGGGTCAGAATCGATGCCGACACATGGAGGATGGAAGCATGCCTGCCCCCTGCCTCATGGCGATAGGGAAGCCAGAGACTGTCATACAGCCACCCTCTCCTGTGTTTAGTACCTAGATCATCAGACTTTGCTTGCAAGATGCCTCTGGGTGAACTCTAAATGCCAGCATTGTGTTAAGGGGCCAAGAATTCAAATGGTTTACAGCACCCCAGCACGCCATTCATTGATTAAGCACATTTATTGACATTGCAGTCATGCCACAACTAAAACCATACATGTGTGTGCATCTGAATCGAGTCATTTTATTGGCATTTTAAGTCAAGAACAAAATATTAATGTTCTATCCATTTCTGATTGACCATATGGTTCTCTTGTAGGCAAAATAATTAAGGCAAGAAGACACAGATAAGAATAAATTATTTAATCATTTTTTCAGCGAACATTTAAAGATGGCTCACCAAGGATTAGGATCTGTGTTAGCAGGCTCTCTTCATTCAGCAACAACAAAAACAAGTAACAAATCAGAAATAAAAATTAACCCCTCGCCCATTTCCTCTACACTTTCACCTTGCCTAAAAAGAAGCAATACTGCATAAAGGATGGCATACAGTACGTTTCAGTACTATACCACACTAAGCAACAGAGCCCTGGGAATGAAGTTGACTCTTGGCCTCTCTAGCTGCTCTTTCCTCTCCTCTGCACTCACAGAGTGAGGGAAGAAAGTCTGGGGAAACCCCTCGGAAATGTCTCCCCTGTTCCTGTAAGGTCACCATGAGTAGTCAATAACACCAAAGCAGAAGTTTGTTTTTTGGAGTAAAGCGTGGGCTCCCTGGTGGGTTAAGCGTTGAGCGAGTACCCACATGGTCAGCGGTTCAAACCAGCTGTTCCCCTGGAGAAAGACGGGAGTTTCTGCTCCCTTGAAGATCCGCATCCTCAGACATCCACAGGACAGTTCTACTATGCCCTTTCCGATGGCTATGCATTGGAATCCACTAGTCGACAGCGAAACACAGGCTTTCAAATGCAAAGCCATTTTCTCAAGGAGCTAGTTTATAAACGGCATCAGAAGTAGGCACAGGGCATGCGCTGCTAAAGAGAATGAACTCTTATGTAATTCACCTATACATTTAATGTATAATTATTCTCATGCTTATCTCCGCTTCTTGAGAACTTCGCTCTTGGAGGAATCAGGCTCCCGGGAGTCCACCTTCATTACCAGAAAGGCGAAGAAAACGTACTGGGAAACAATGGGTTTCCCTCTCGCTGGCATTGACTTGCAGCATGGTTGTGCGCGCAGCGGCTGCTTTCAAGGCAGGGGCGGGATGCAGCTGTCAGAGGGCTGGCTGGCTGCTCACTGCAGTGTTCCGTTGCAGGCCATTGTGGGAGCTGAAACAGACGGCCCTGTGGAAAGCACAAAAGTCAAGGCACAAGGTAAATATATTTTGAATAAATAGTGGAGCTAAAGAGATTTCAGAGGGGTTAAGCAGTTCTTGGTGAAAAGCATGGCGTCTCTGAAGATTTTTATCATCTTTTCATTGTTTTTACACAATATGCTTGGTAACTCTGATCAATCTCACTCTCTCTTTCCTACCCCAGAAACACATATAAACATTCACCCTGAAGAATATCTAAGCAAATAGTTATTAATGTGCCCAAAGAGTACAGTTTTCTGATTGTAATTTTTGCCTCTTATAATATATCCTAAAAATTTTTTTAGGCTTTTGAAAGCAAAATAAGAAGATCAATATTATACATACCATATCAGGTATCAGATGACTAATTGTAAATACAGGTGACTTCCAAAATCTTTATTCGACTTAAATTTATCACAAGAAAATATGTAAGGTAGAAAATGAAAATTAAAAATTTCTCTACACAAGCAAAAACTTCTGCCTTAGGTCCTATGATGTGTTCCTTGTCGAAGGGACGCCATTTGACCTGTGCACAGGACTGTTCATAGAGGGGATTGTTTTCTTGGCATCTGGAAAACAGGACCCACTCCACGGACATTTGTTCCCAAAACAGATTTCCCTTAACATCATGTGCACTCTACACTGTATCCAGGATTATTCTCCTTTTCTCTACTGCTTTGGGTCAATATATCATCAAGCAGCAAAAAGAGGGGGTAAGAAATGTGCCTTTTGTTGGAAGTCAGAGGTGGAATCCAGTCGATGATTTTATCTTTACCGAAGAAAGAAAAGCTTAATAGCTTCACTTTTCTGTTTTAAAGTAATTGAAACTGGGAAACCAGTACAAGTGAAACAAAAACTGTCTCCTTCTTGTGATGCCTCAATAATTGGAATGAGGTTTGCTTTTCAGAAAATCGATGGATTAAACCACTTTATTTTCAGGCAGTAACTGACTCACATTTTGGGGGGTGACATTGATATTTTGATATTCCAGTAAAGTACATATTATTTCCCCAGAGTGGAGGTCATCTCATTATATCTAATCATGCTCCATAATAATATGTGCATACTAAAACTGTGGTACATCTGGATTGAGTAAGTTAGTGAATGAATGAAACACTCTAACCAAAAAAAAGCAAGCTTCAATAACATATTAGAGACATAGAGTTTGGTAGCAAGCTTGCAAAGTATAGCTGGCAAGAGAAATGAAAGTTGCACACATTTAGAAAAGAAATGTCCTAGTTCTTTTAACAGTTGAGATTCATTAAAGAAACACCCTAGTCCATTTGAGGATTAGAGTTTTCATATTTTATAGAATAATTACAAATGGTTTTGGAAAAACACTATTTCCCTTATATTTATTTTAGTTTGTAGGTGTATATCCTGTCTTCTTTAGCAACAAAATTAAGTGAAGGAAATAACAAATTAGAAGATAGGTTTATGCATTTAAATTGTATCTTAGGTGCTATATAATTGCTAAAATCGCATTTCCATCTTAGCCGATCACACCTTGATCTCCAGGAGGGAACAAGCTATTCTATCTCTCAAGTGTCGCTTAGGTCATGTTAGCCTCCACCCTCAGAAGTTCACTTCTTAAGAAGGTGTCCATAATATTTTCTGTGAATTACTATATCATGACACAGTTTAATAAGATAAAATGAAATCTAAGACGCATGCCAAGGTATTCATATCACTCTGATGATAGTACAATTAAGACCTCAGGGTGCTGCATCCTCATAAATGAACAATTGGGAATGCCCTAGTCAATTCACCGTGACACCACAAGTGTTGCCAAAGATCTGTGGAAATCAGAACTTTCATCCATGACTCCTGGGAATACAAATGCAATAAAGATCAATGTAGTGATATCTAGTAACAACAAATATCTTCATACCCCATAAACTAGCAATTCTGCTTCTGAATCTACACCACTAAGGAACCCAGGGCTCAAGTAGAAAGAAAATGTTTTGAAGATGATCATGACAACAACTGTATAAATGTGCTTGACACAGTGGATGGATATATGGATTGTGATAGAGTTGCACGAGCCCCCAGTAAAATGATTTTTTGATGAATATAAAGAGTAGGAAAGACATCCTGTTTTTGTTTCTTTGTTCATTTACTTTTGGGGGTGTGGGAAAATACTGAGAGGAATACTGTTGGTTAAATATGAATAGGGATGGTCAAAAGTATTATTACTTTTTTTAAATATAAGGTCTGTATTCTAGAACTGCCAAAGAGTTTTCATTGATAAGTGGGTTTATCACAAGACCAGACACGAGAGATAGTTCGATGTCATTGCCTTGGTTCCAACTCATGTGAAACCTCTGTACTGCCACCTCCTACGTGATCCTCATAATTACCCTTATGTTTGAGCCTTCTCAATGCAACCATTGCTTTGAATCCATCTTGTCAAGGGCCTTTCTCCTTTTTACTGCCACCCACTTCACCAAGTATGATGTCTTTCTCCAGGGACTAGGCTCTTCTGATAAGCTGCCCAAAGCCCATTCAACAAAGTCTCATCTTCTTACTTCCGGGAAACACGTCTCCTTCCTACACCTAACTGTTTATTCTTTTGGCTGCCAATAGCACTTTCAACTTCACGAACACTATCATTCAAAGGCATGGATTCTCCTTTGGTCGTCTTTATTCAATATCCAACTCTCACATGTATATAAGGTGACTCAAAATAACCTGGCTTGAATCAGGGAAACCTTAGTCCTCAAAGTAATATCCTTGCTTTCCAGTACTTTAAAGATGTCTTCTGTGGCAGATTTGCCCAATGTAAGCTGTCCTTTGATTTCTTGACTGCTGTTTCCATGAATATTAATGGCAGGTGAAATCTCTGACAACTTCAACCTTTTCTCTGTTTATCATGGCATTAACTATTGATCCAGATGTAGGATTGTGGCTTCCTTTACTTTGTGTTGTACTGAATGCTGCAATTCTGAATCTTGATCATCAAGTGCTTCAAATTCTCTTAACTTTCAACAAGCAAGATTGTGTCATCTGCATATCACAGGTTGTTGGGAAGCCTTCCTTCAATCCTGATGCCACTCCCCCCCACCCCCGACCATAATCCAGCTTCTCTGACAATTTGCACAGCATCAGATTGAACAAGTATGGTGAAGGAATACAAACCTACCTCACACCTTTCCTAATTTTAAACTATACCATTTTCCTGGTTTTGTATACCTCTGGATCCATGTCCAGGTTTCTCATGAATACAATGTATTGTACCGGTATCTCCACTCTTCTCAAGGATATCCATAGTTTGTGCTGATCCACACAGTAAATTGCTTTTGCACAGTTAGTAAAACACAAGTATATTACTTTCTGGTATTCTGTATTTTCAGCCAGGATTCATATGATGCCATCAATGATAGCCCTTGTTCTATCCCCTCTTCTGAGCTACTGGAAGTTCCTTGTCAATGTACTGATGTAACCACTGGTAGAGGATCTTCAGCAAAATTTTAGTTGCATGTGATATCAACGTTTTTGTTCTACAATTGGGACATTCTGTGAGGTCACCTTTCTTTGTAATAGGTACAAATATGGATTTATGCCATTTAGTTGCTAAAATAACTGTTTTCCAAATTTCCTGACATAAACAATGAGTTCTTCCAGTGTTGAAACATTTCAATTGGTCTTCCATCAATTCTTGTAACCTTATTCTTGTTTAATGCCTTAAATGCAGCTTGGGCTTCTTCCTTTGCATCATTGATTCTTGTTCATATGGTCCTCTTGAAATGTTTGAATGTGAACTAGTTCTTTATGGCCCAGTGACTATGTACTCCTTCCACCTTATTTTGATACTTCATGTAAAATACAATATTTTGCTCATAGAATCTTTCAATATGGCAACTGAGGACTGAATTTTTTTTCTTGCATCCTTTCAGTTTAAGATATCCTGACTGGGTTAGACAGGTGTGGCAGTCATTAATCTGGTGTCAATTTCAGGATTGGGAGTATAGGGGTAGAGTCTAGCCTGTCAATCTGGAGATAGGCAATGAGACCTCTGTATGGGCATGGCTTTCTCCTGAGAATTCTGAGAAATCTGGCCATATTTTCCCCTTGGAGGTGAGAGACTTCTGATTCAGATCCTTGAAGATATTCTACTGACAAGACACAAGGTTGACTGACCGCGAGACATCTCAGAGGAGAAGTCATATGAGCTTATCCTGATGAAACCAGACCTCTGAAGCCAGAAAAGTCATGTACAGACTCCTGCCAGTGCTGAGATGCTTGAGAAGCCACAGAGAGGCCCCTGCCACCACTGAAATGCTTTTACTACCACTGGATCCTAGTGTCACTGTATGTACCTTGTGAATCTGAAAAAGATTTTATAGACTGGTATTGGACATATGGGCCAACATCAGACTTGTGGGCTTGGACTGTACTGGGTTGGGATGTTTTCTCAATGTTTCATTCCTCTTATATATAAACCTCTCCCTTATACACATATGCTTGTTTTTGAATTTGTTTCTCTAGCTTACCCAGACTAACACAACAGTGTTCTCTAGATAAACAAACCAGGTACACTAATAATTTTATGTATATTTAAATAGATAGATATCTAACATTAAAAATAAACAGTCCATTAATCTAAATGGGTCTGTGCAACTCACTTCCGTAAGACAGCTAATACACTGGCAGTCTTTCAAGTCTTGAGGGCCGCTGGGTAGTCCTCTGTAGAGCGATTCAGATTATCCGGCCACAGGCAACGTTAAGGCAAACAGTAAGGCAGGTCACCAACCGTCAGCCAGATGACAAGAGCTGACAGTCCCCAGCTCACATGATGTATGTTTCATAGCATGGTGGAGCAGGGCTTGAATGAACCTCAACTTACAGTGACACAGTCCACTGATTAGGTGTCCCATGTGTAGTGTAGCTTGCAAATGGAGGCACAGAACAAGAAAGGCAGCTAGCTGCACACTAGTCAGAGAGAGAAAGGCGAGACTCATGGAGCCATTTATATCTCCATCCTTCAATTAACCTCACATGTGTTCATTGGCCACGTTGTCACATCGAACCTACCTATCTTCATTGACCATGTTGGCACAACAAACCTACCTGCCACACTGACCATTTTCTTTCTTTTTGGTTTTCTAACTCTAGGTCTTTGCAAATTTCATGATAATATTTTATTTTGCCTTCTCAAGCCCCCATTTGATATTTCCTGTTTAACTCTTTTCATTTCTTCTCTCTGTCTTTGCTGTTCCACAATTAAGTCTCATTTTACATTCATGTTCATCTTTTCTTTTCTGTCTTCTTTATGGCCATGGGCTTTCTTTTGTATGCTCTTCTTAATGTCATCAGTCGCCTCTGATTAGTGTTGAATGTCTCTGTTCCTTAGATCATATTGAAATTCAGCTGGGAGGCCTCAAAGTAGACTCAAGTTCATATATATCTCTCGTTACTTCCTTCAGCTTCAACCTGAACTGGAATATGAGCAATTGCTGATCTGGTCTACAGTTTCCCCAACACCAAATGCAGGTTCTGAAGCTCTACTCTACACACCATCTTATTGTCAGCTTGACTTTATCCAGATAGCTCTCCCTCAGTCAGTCCTAGGTTGAGTGTGCCCTGACCTGAGGGGCTCATCTTCTGATACCACCTCTGACAGTATTCTCATCCTACTCATTGGGTTTTTGGTAAAAGACAATGTTTTGATACATTCATAGGGTTTTTAGGACCCAATTCCTCTGACGTGGACAGCTTATTCCTTCTTCATAGTCTGTTCAATGACATACCTTCCAGCCTCACAGTGAAACTCAACTCACCACAGTAAGACAAACTGACAGGCAAGTGGTACATGTTGAAATAAATACATAGAACATTTCTGATGTCATATCATATTGTGAAACCACGTATTCTAAGCAAAACGAAGGAAAACTGAAAAATGAGCGGTATAAGTGTGAGTGTGTATTACATCCTGGTTCCTATTACTTTTCATTGTTTTCCCCATCCCCAGGTTATATATCCTGGTTTTGAGGAAGTGTTTACCTTGTGTGATTGCTTCTCCTCCCCCTGGTGTCCCAACTGGTAAAAGACTGCATTTGAGAGACAGAGCAAGGCATTCCCTCCCTCTGCTGTTTGTAAGCTGGCATGAGGGAGACAGGCATCTTCTGAAGTGTTTTCAGGCTGCCTTTCTTCTCCTCACAGCAACAAGAAAAGCCTCTTCTTTTAACCTGGCTGCCTTTGAAGAAGTGACTCAGACATCTTCATGGCCTCAAAAGGTAAATATAGACAACTAATAAAAATGTCCTTGTTCTATGACTTGGATGATAATATTTATTAGAAGAATTACAATTAGAGAAATTTGATTCATTCTTTAAACAATGTTATTTTTCACTTTGGGGAACTGACCTTATAAAAATTTAACTTTAAAGAGTAGGATGCATAAAAAAAGGAAGTAGCTGTACCCAATAAAATGGAAAGAATAACATGTAGACAATTTTTAGATGTTGTGAATATAAACAAATAAATTAATAAGAACAATTACAGTTCAAAATTAAAATAGTGAGTGAAAAACAAGGATTGGTTGATAGTTTTAACTTAAAGGAACTTGAAGAATATTTTCATGTGAGATAGAAAGTGTGAAATTATGTTAGTCCAATGGTTTTTCATCTTCCATTAGTTGTGTAAAATATGCTGCATGACCGTTATATAAATAATTCAATCTGTGTTATATATGGGTAGATCCCAATTAATTTGTTGGACTAGTAGTGATATTTTTGAATTATGAAGGAAAAGCATTCAGAATTCCTTTGATAGTAAATTCAATCTTAAAATCAAAAGGAAAAAGCTCTCTTAAGTAAGTACATTAATTGAAAACTTTTGAGGGAAGTTAGTAAGCTTTCCCTCAAACATGTTAAATGAAAGATAGATAATTAGAGTGGCCTTACATCAAAGGAGTCCTCAAAAGTTAAGAGATATAATTGTTTAAGGTTGTCATATAAGCTCATCAATATTGGGAGAGAATTTGAATAAGGAAGAAATTGTAATATGTTTACATTCTATTAAGAGAGCAAAGTATTAAACTCTAAGCTATGAAGTAAAGTTTTGCAATAAGACTTTACTGGTTGTATTATTGGTAAAGATATTTAACCAAGCGGATACCAAGAGGCAGCCAATTTACAATATACTAAATTAAATTTGTTATCCATTTATATAAATCTCTGTGCTTATTGATAAACTCTACATTTAAAATAAATCAAGGAATCTTTTAATTTTTCATCAGCACTTAATGTAGACTGAGTACTGAGTACTACTGAAAAGAACTAAACCATTTTCAAAAATATGAACTTGAAAGAGCAAAATCATGAATTTTAATGTATTTAGGGTTTTTTAATATTAGAAGACAAAAATAATCTCAACAAGTTGTTTCCCCTTTCACCGAGACACACATTAACACTTAATCCAAAATACTTTACCACTTCATAAAATGAGAGCTACAGCAACAACTGTAACTTGTGAGGTAAAGAGTTTCAGACTCTGTAAAATATTTATAAGCTAGTTATACATTTTTAAAAGAGTAGATAGAAATTCAAAGCCAGGCAGAAATTCAAAGAAGTTCCTCTCTGTGCGGTGGTCTAGTCTTTGAAGAAACTAGTGACTGGAAAGAAATATTATGATGAAAATATCATTAATCTACTGAAAATATAGTCATGTTCAGTAATGAAAAGGACCTGAACTCAAGACTATACTCAAAGACAAAACATCAGGAGGAAAGTAATACTCCTTTAGATGCCTTCTTCAAATATTTAACATATCAGGGGATAAGACATCTATTAAACCCTTACACTACACAAAAATTATTGAAATGAAAGGTGGGGAACATGACATTTCCCTTCAATTGAGAGATCTTTCTTGATAGCAACTCAGGTTACCATCCATTACCTACAATATTTCTTTTTCAAAATCATTTCATTGGGGGCTCATACAACTCTTATCACAATCCCTGCATCCATTCCTTGTATCAAGCACATTTGTACATTTGTTGCTATCATCATTCTCAAAACATTTTCTTTCTACTTGAGTCCTTTGTATCAGCTTCTCATTTTCCCCTCCCCCATCCTCTCTCCCTCATGAACTCTTGATTATTTATAAATTACTATTAATTTTTCCTGTCTTATACTGACCAATGTTTCCCTTCACCCACTTTTCTGTTGTCCTTTCCCCTGGGAAGGAGTTATATGTAGAACATTGTAATCACTTCCTACTTTCTCCTCATCTTCCTCTTACCCTGCTGCTATTACTACTCTCAATATTGGTCCTCAGGGGTTTATCTGTCCTGGAATCCCTGTGTTTCTAGCTCTTGTCTGTACCCATGTACATGCTCTGGTCTAGCCAGATTTGTTAAGTAAATTGGGGAATTGGGGTCATTATTGGGGGGAGGGGGAACATTAAAAACTAGAGGAAAGTTGTTTCCTCAGTGCTATTACTGAAACCTGACTGGCTCGTCTCTTCCCTCCTGTAAGAGAATGTTCAGTAGCCTATAGAAGGGCTCTGGATCGCCACTCCACACTTCCCCTCATTCACAGTGATATGATTTTTTTGGTTCTGGGTCTTTGATGCTTGATACCTGATTCTATCAACACTTCATAATCACAAAGACTGGTATGTTCTTCCATGTGGACTTTGTTGCATCTCAGCTAGATAGCAGCTTGTCTATCTTCAAGCCTTTAAGACCCCCAATACTATATCTTTTGATAGCTGGACACCATCAGCTTTCTTCACCACATTTGCTTATGCACCCACTTTCTCTTCAGCGATCATGTTGGGAAGGTGAACATCATGGAATGTCAACTTTTAGAACAAAGTCTTCTTACATTGAGGGAGTACTCAAGTAGAGACCCAATTTCTATCTGAAACCTACAATATTACTATGGGTAGTTTTATTCATTTCCAGGAATTAATCATAATTTAATATATTATACAGACTTAATAGAATCTTGATATTAATATCAAAAAGTAGAGAACTTAAATGTATATTTTAAATGATAGAAAAATGTCCAATGTTTCTGGATTTTGTGTGTGTGTGCTTTGCACGTATTTCTCTTTTTTATAATTTTATCGGAGGTTCTTACAGCTATTATAACATTCAATACATCATCTGTATCAAGCATATTTGCACACATGTTGCCACATTCATTGCCAAATATTTTCCACTTGAACCCTTAGTATAAACTCCTCTTTCCCCTTCCTCCCCATTGTTTTAATGAATCATTTTATTGGGGGCTCATATATCTCCCCTCATGATCCATACACACATCAATTGTATGCAGTCCTCATTTTCACACTTGTTTCCATCATCACTCTCAAAACATCCTCCCTCCACTTAGATCCCAGTTCCAGCTCCCTATATTTCTCTTCCTCCTTCTTTCCTCCCCCACCAAGAACCTTTAATAATTTAAAAATTGTTAATGCTTTTTCATATCATACACTATCCAATGTGTCCCTTCACTCACTTCCCTGTTGGCCATGCCCCAGAGAGGAGGTTATATGTAGATTTCTGCAATTTATTATCCCTTTCTACTCCACGTTCCTCCACCCTCCCAGTATCACCACTCCCATCACTCATCCTGAGGGAACATCTGTCCTAAATCCCCCATGTTTCCAACTCCAGTGTACATCCCTGGCTCTAGCTGGATTTGTCTGGTAGAACTGGAATCATGAGAGTGGGTGGGAGAAGCATTTAAGAACTAGAGGAAAGATGCATATTTCATTGTTACTACACTGTACTTTAACTGGCTCATCTCCTCCCTGTAACCCCTCTGTAAGAAGATGTCGCTTCACCTATTGATGGGCTTTGGGTCCCCAATCTGTACTCCCCTACTTCTTTATGGCATCTCCTACAAAAATCTTTAAACATCTAGAAATTCTATAGCACTTGAAACTATAGCAATTAGCTTTCTTCCCAGGAAGGACAGCCTATTTGTCTTCTTAAAGTAAGCATGCCAATCAGCCACTGCCAAAGCAAAGCACAGAGTCCTTGAGCACAGCTAATTGTTATTCATTTTGTGTTGTATGGGACGTATATTGCTCACCAATCGTTTTTAGCCTCTCATGATTCTTGGGAAAAATTCTAATCTGCATATGCTATCTCTTGTCACAGACCTAGACAGCTACATAAATCTGAAGAAACAGACCCTACAAGGGTCCGGTTTGGATAAGAGAATCCCCCATAATGGCATCAAATTATATACCACCTCAAACATGTTTTGTTTTATTAGATTTCTGCATGTCTTCCATTACCGATAGACTCTGATAACAACAACAAAAAAAAGAAGCAGAAAATAATTTGGCTGTGAAGCAGCTAACAAGCTTGGCTATGAATTGAACGTTGGACTGTCCAAGTCCCCCCAGAAGTACCTTGAAAGCCAAACCTGATGATCGATTTCTGATAACTCAGCCATTGTAAATCCTATGGAACATAGGTCTACCCTGATCCCCACGGGGTTGGGATCACTCAATGGCAACTTGTTTGAAAGTTAGCAGCTAATAGGAATGCTGGGTGTCCTAAAGACTGAGGAATTACTGGCGCATGTTAGTGGTCTGTAAGCACCCTTGTTTAGAAGGAGGACACAGAGTTTACTCTCAGTCTTTGTATTTGAAACAAACAAGTAGTCCCAGGATGATCTGGACCAAATAGAAGCTGCCCCCCAAAAAACGGTTCTAAAGTGAACTGAAACTCAAATAGTAACCTCAGTATGGTGATGCAATTGGTTTCACTCTGAGACCCATCCGTCCTGCACTCTGGAGGGAAAAAAATGCAGAAAATCTACTCTTGCAGATCAAGGTTGTGCATGGCTCTGGAACGGCTGAGATAAAAATGTGTGAAAATCTGCGTCAGAAACCTAGAGCCAATTGCCAGACACTCAATGCCACAGTGTCAGATTATTCAATAACCAAGGTAAGCATCGTGAAGAATCTATTCTATCAAAGATTCTACTTCCAGGTATAATTTGGCATCTGTCTCTCTCCCACCCTTACATCACCATGCTATAAGAATTAAAGTCTCTTTTCACATTTACATTTCTCAATGAAGATAACTCCAGAGAAAAATAAGCATGAATTTACATGTGCCTATCTTCTAGTCCTTACTGAGCAGGTTCCCTGGAATCCAGGAAAAACTATTCACTGTAAGTTAGTAAACCTACGTCTACTTTACATATTGGATAATCCACCCCGTTACAAGATAAATCTGGGAACATTATTGTTCATCTTTTTAATAATAAAATTGGCAATGAGAGAGAATCTAAAAGTCTTGTGATTTTACTTATTATTAAAAATGGACTCCCAAACATGTGGGTTTTTTGAGAGATAAAATATATAAAATCCTATAAGCACAGTAAACAAGTCCCATGACTTTTGAATTAAGGTTATATTTATGTAACTACCACCCAAGTCGAGATACAGAATTGTGATTATTGTTAGCTAGTGGCCAATCAATTTGTACTCACAGTGACCCATGTGACAAAGCAGGACTGTCCCTTGGGATTTTCTTGGCTATAATCTCAATGGGAAGGAAGATTGAGATTACATAAGTACATAATATGTTGTTACCTATTAGTTAAACGAGTTCATGTCAACTTAATAAATAAAGGGAAAGGGTGAGTTTAGCCAGTCAATCAGGTCACAGTGTGATTATGCCTCCTGTGGGCGTGGCCTTCTCATGAGTTTCCTGGGAATTTCCTCTCTTCCTCCCTGGAGACAGATGCACTTTCTCTGCTGGGTCTTCTTGTTGACAAGCCACCTGTAGCCACTGATGGCAGCCAGAGTCCTGAAGATGTGTGCACCACCACAGTATCCACAGGACTTTCCACTCACCAGCCTGTATCTTCCTGCAGTCAGCATCATTGCATGTGCTGCGTGAGTCTAAGAGGAATTTAAGGATTAGTATCGGGCACATGGGTTAATATCAGACTTATGGACTTGATTGGGATCAGGCTGAGATGGTTTTCTTAATCTATAATTACTTTTTGATATAAAGCTTTTCCTCATACACACATGAGTGTCTCCAGATTTGCTTCTCTAGTTAACCTGGGCTAACACAGAAGAAATCACTGGGTCTTTCTCTCAAGGTTACAGCGGTTCTCAACCCGTGGGTTGTGATGCCTGTGGGGGTGGAATGATCCCCTCACTGGGGTTGCCTTGATTCATAAAAGTAGCAAAAGTAAAGCTATGAAGTAGCAACAAAAATAATTTTATAGTTGGGAGGGTCACCACAACATGAGGAACTGTACTAAAGGGTTGAGGCATTAGGAAGATTGAAAACCACTGCTCTAGAAGGTTCAAATTGGCAATCTTTTGGTGAGCAGCCAAAACTTTATTTTTCCTATTTCAGTTCAATTTTTTAAAGCATTTTATTGGTGGCTCGTACAACTCTTATCACAATCCATATATACATACACCTTTTGATAGCTGGCACCGTCTGCTTTCTTTACCACTTTTACTTATGCACTCATTTTGTCCTCAAATAGTGTGGGGAAGGTGAGCATCATGGAATGCCAGTTTAATAAAACAAAGTGTTCTTGCATCGAGAGAGTACCTGAGTGGAGGTCCAATGTCCATCTGCCACCTTAATACTAAACCTATAAATATATGCCCATAGAACTATTTTCTCATTATATATAAATTTATTTTGAGACCCTTTGCCTCCTAGATTTTTCCTCTATTTCTTTTTACTTTTCTCTTGTCCCCCTATCATGCTCAGCCTTCATTTGGGTTTCAGTAATTCCTCTTTGCCCTTGATCAAACCTTACCAAGCCACGTATACCATTCTTGCCATCGATTTTGGATCACTTGTTGTTCCCTTGTACCTGGGTTTGTTAACACCCACGTCCTTTCCCCTGTCTCCCCTTCTCCCATGTCTCCCCAGGAAAGTCTATAGTTTTCTCCTCCAGATTGTTTATCCTGCCTATCTCATCTAGATAGACCTGCAGAGATAATAATATGTACTTAAAGAAGACAGAGCAGAGCAAAGCAACAAGAGAAAACAAAACAGCAACAATAACAACAGAAAACAAAGCCAGAGAAAAGAAAAGCCTGCAAATAGTTCGAATCTGTTTGTTTATGTCTGTTACCCTTGCTGGTCTTTTGCATGTGCTTAGTGTTTTGCCTCACGAGTGGGGGTCAATCAAATCGGGCCCTTCAGTGAGGGATGCTGTGTCTCCGAGTGGGGCCGGCCATATGGTCCTCTCTGTGCTTTGCCTGCTCTCAGCAGGAATATTGCCCTCAAGGCTTGGTGGGTCACAATAGAGTAGCCGAGAACTTAAACATTTGTGCTACTAGTGTTTCTTCTGGCACCACAGAAAGTTATGGTACCAATCAGTATCTATGGATCAGACATTGACCTGAAGACAAACCACCATTCTGAATTTTATCCTTGTGAACTAATTTATTCAGAATCATGAGCATGCCTACAAGTTTCTCCAAAAGCCAGTGACAACAGTGCTCTTGACACTGCTGTTGAAGGAAATGTGTTACTTGTAATATACTTCATTCTGTGGGCACAGTTCTACTCTGTCACTTGGGGTCGCTATGGATTGAAACTCTGAGGTACCCAAAAAAGACAGCACTTCCCATTTCTGGGTGAATCAATGTCCTTTTTTATAATCTATTTCAATTTGCATTTGAATCACAACCTTAAAAAGGCAATTATTTGTAAGGTCAGGTTTTGTCAATTCTAAAATGTTATTACTTGAATACCTGTAAACAGCCACCCACCCCCAACCCCTCCCTACCCCTTACTGCCAGTAAGTTGATTCTGACTGATAATGACCCTTTATAGAAGTTCTGAGGCTTTGTAAATCTTTACCAGATCCAACAGCCATATCTTTCTCCCTGAGGACTGCATGATGGGTTTGAATCCCCGACTTAGTGTGTAGGAGCCCAGGGTTCACCCAGCAAAGGGACAGGGGAGGAATTGTAACGAAATTCCCGTTGTGGAGAAATCAAAATGAAACCAGCTATTGCCCTTAAGCAGCTCACACAGGAGCCCTGGTGGTGTAGTTAGTGGTTATACGTTGATCTGAGAGAGGCAAGGCCCACAATGGTGGCAGTTCAAAACCACTAGCCGCTCCTCAGAAGAAAGAAGAGATTTTCCACTCCTGTAAAGAGTTACAGATTCAGAAATTCCTAGGAGCAGTTATGCCCTGTCCTCTGGAGTTAGTGTGTGTCACCATTGACTTGATGGTAGGCACTGTGGCTCACAGTTTAGTTGCCAGTATCCTGATGGAGTATAGAATTAAACCATTGATTATCAGAGAAAAGCATTAATATTTCCAGGTCTTTCTCCCACGAGGCTGGTCAGTGGTTTTTGAACTAATGTTCAATTAGCAACCAAACACTTATATATTGTGCAACCAGAATTTATTCTCCTGTGGTTTTTGAACTAATGTTCAATTAGCAACCAAACACTTATATATTGTGCAACCAGAATTTCTTCTCCTGGGGAGAAGCCTGGCAGTCTGGGTTGACTAAGAAACAAATTCATAGACACTCATATGTGTACAAGAAAGAGCTTTATGGAATGAGGATGAGAACAAATGTACAAATGTGCTTGACACACAATGCCTGGATGGATTGTGATAACAGTTGGACAAGCCCCCAATAAAATAATTTTTTTAAAAAAAGAGAGAGAGCTTTATATAAAAGAGCATTTGTGTTTTGAGATAACATCCCAGTGCAGTCCAGATCAAGTCCATAAGTCTGATATTAGCCATATGTTCAATAACAATCTACAAATATCCTTTTCAGACGCTCACAACACAGGCAAAGATGCTAAGTGCAGGAAGATCTAAGGGTAGTGGGTGGGAAGTCTTGTGGATCCAGTGGCAGTGGAAGCATCTCAGTGCTGGTAGGGGTCTCTCTGTGGCTCCTGTAGCTTCAGTACTCTAGCGCTGCTCCATGTGTCTTCCTGTCAGCAGGAAGATGAAGCAGAAAGTCTGAGAGTATCTGGCCTCCAGCGAGCTATTTATTTTCATCATGCCTCCAAATGAGGTCATCAAGCTGCGACCTGATTGACAGGCTACGCTCCACCCCTTCGCAAGTTGACAGGAGAGTGTGTAACTGCCACAAGGAATTACTTCTCATCTAGGAATGCAGTTCTGCTCTGTCTTAACAGAATTCCTCTGAGTTAGAATAGAAATAGCCAAAAAACTAAATATGAAATAAAATGTTCATTCCCTTATAGATACCCTGAACAATAAAAGCAGAGGAGGTTCACCTGACTTTCTTCCTGGAGCTCCACGTCCAGATCACAGCCTTCGTGCCTCATCTTTCATTCCAAGGAACGAGCTGTGGCAACCCGATCATCCTCCACCAGGCAGTCTGCCATCAACAGTCAGTCTCCCCCCTGGATTGGAATACTTAAGCCAGGTGCTTTGAGTTTTCTTGTTTAAAGTTTTCAACCAGAAGTTTACTGACATGAGAAGTATGTTGTGGGCTGTTAAATTACAAAATACTGATTTTATTTACATTATATAGGAATATATGTATGTTTCTACTGATTCTATTTTCCTTATGTACTTGACATATGGATGAGATGTTAGTTTGTTTATCCTCAAGGAATGGTCTATTGTGTCTAGTCATGAAAGCTCTTCAATGAATGTTTATGGAGCACGTGTTAGCGTGAAAGCCCATGAGAAACACAGAATCCAGTCAGAATTTTGTACCCCAAACAATGTGCAACCTATTAGGCAATCCCCAAACACTGTTGGTGAAGAAGGTGTGGCCATGTGGCCAGATAAAGGCACGATAGCAAGGATGTCACCGAGAATGCCAATGGGGTGCTGCTCTCCTCTGATACCCAGAGGTCAGCGTAAGTCAGAATGGACTTGCCAGCATTGGGTTGGGGTTTTGACTTTGCTTTGTTGTTGTTAACGGAAAGAAAAATCTTACCAAGGCTCCAGGTACTTAGGAGAGATTTTGAAAAGACCTTGAGATATTCAGGTCTCTTGTTGGATGTTAAACGAAGATGAAAATTAAAGGAAAGGAATTGTGTTCTGTTAGTCTGCCGCTACAGGCCCATTTACTTGAAAGGTTGTCTCGTATCATTGCTCAGCAGAGACATTGTAGGCGTCCTGGTGATACGGTGGTTAAAGTGCTCAGTTTCTGACCAAAAGGAAAGTGGCTGGAACCCACCAGACCCTCCATGCAAGAAAGGCACAGCTGCCTGCTTCTGTAAAGATTGACAGTCTTGGGAACCCTGTGAGGTTGTTCTCTTTTCAGTAGGGTCATTCTGAGTCTGAATAGACTCAAAGGCAGTGGGTTAGTGATTTTATAGCCCCTGTTCTAGTGATTGTTGGGTAAACAATGATTTAGGCATCTCACCAACCCCATCACCCAATACCAGCCACTTAATTCTGTCACACATAGAAAGCAATGGCTATTTAGCCATGTGGTTGTTGCTTTTGTATTTTATCTCACAAAGATTAAAAAACACACGTCCCCTAATATTGAGATGTCAGCACATCTGCTGCAATTTTCAGCTTATTTGGCAACCTTTCAAACTACAAAGTCTATCTCCTTTATCAACATCAAATCTCTGTGTTAATTCCCTGAAGGTACAAGAGATTTCTGTTATGCCTGATAGGGTGTAAGCTGTATGCAGCATATGTTCTTGGGAAAATGTTTATAATTGCAGATGCCTTATCCAGAAACCCACTGACAGACAAATGTACTTTAGAGACCAGAGAGCACAGGGAGATATGTAAAAGAGCTGGGAAAGCGAACCTCCCATCTTCCATCTGCAGAAAGGATCAGCTGTAATAGCTGACGAGAGTTGATTAACTACTGCAAGCTGTTTGGGAATGTTGTCAGACAAGGGTCTGCCAAGTATAAAAGTGATATACCAGTGCCAGAGGGCTGAGGCTTGAGGATCACATATGGTCATCACATATTCTTCTTCCACCCATGAATGATGACACACCCGGAGCCAGATGCTTGACAGGAATACTTCTGCTTTCCCTTTTACATTCAATAAATACAGATACAAACCCACTGACTTCCATTGTAGTGTGCAGTATGAGTTCCAAAAATATACCTTTGGGAATCTTTTTCAGAAAATGAAACTATACCACCAATGAGCAAATATTTTTCAAGGAAAATTTTCTTATTGACTGTATCATAACTTGTATTTCCCTTCAAAGAAAATATGTAGCAGAGCTCATGGCCATTTCAAAAACTTTTATTCTGCAACTCTGTAAGTGACACAATAGAAAATGCATTTGTATGTGTTAACATTTATCTATAAGCCACCATAAATAAGTTATAAATATTTGAAAAGGCATTCTCAAAGTAATTATAGAGAAAACATATACATGTCTTTTTAAATAAAAAAAGAAAAGCATAGGAAAATCATACTTTCTTTTGTAAAATCAGTTCCACCCATTGACGAGTAGAATCTTGTTTTCACAACAATTTGAGACTCCTAAGAAATTTCCCCCACAATATTTCAGACAGTCAAATGTATAGGGTCCATGGAACATCGCAAGAAAGCATGAATGTGGAGAGAGGATGTACTGCCTGTGGCATATGTAATATCCGTCACTATGCCTTGACCCATGTATATAATGCAACTATTAATCTATTTTATTTTTGTTTTGCTTGAGTAAATTAAATCAAGAATAAAGATTACAGATTCTATAAACATGTTCATGATAAGCAACAGTATCAGCTGCTAATAATTATGATAACTTTTCACCTATCAAACAATTCAAAGGCATTGCCAACAAGTTGATTTTGACTCATAGGAATGCTACAAGAATAAGTCAAAGTCAAGCTCACCAGCGTTGAGTCAACTCCAACTCATAGAAATCCTATAGGACAGAGTAAAATTGCTGCTTTGGTTTTCTGAGACTTTCAGTCTTTATGGGAGCAGACAGCCTCAGCATTCTCCTGAGGAACTATGGGGGGGATTGAACCGCTGATCTTGTGGCTATCAGCCCATCATGTAAATTCCAAATGATAAAATAGTTCTTCCCCATTTCTTCCTGCTAAAACTCACCTATATCCTTTATAAGGCTCACCCATTCTTTTTCCACAAACCCCTGTTTCTCTCATGAAAATAGAACTGGTACTATTTTACCAGTACTGGTCAGAGGCTTTTAATAAAAAAAAGACTTGTAGTATTTTAAATTAAAAATTAGGGGTATTTCTATAATTGTCAAAATAAATTCTGCAATATCTTAGATCATAAATTCATTTTGGGGGTAAAATGTATGAATGTTTAAGTAATTGCTAATCTTTAGGGAATATTCACTTTTTTATCAATAATGAAATTGAAATAGATGAAATTATATTAGTTTCCCTGATCTCAGTGGAATCTTGTAGCTTCAGATTTGTGAATCCATTGAGCAGCACCAAATACTAGTTTTAACTGTCTATTTTAACAGGTAATAATGGGGTTATTGATGTGTGAATATAACAACATACAGAAATTTTTAAGGTGAGGCAGAAAAAAAATGAAGTTTTAGAAAATACAATGATCAGCACTGTATTCAGTGTTCATGATTTTGCCTGGTGGGTTTTTAAGTACTGAATATTACATTTTTAATATGCACAAAGAAAAATCGTTCTAAGAGCATGTTTTTCCTATTCCCTTACAAGGGCAATGTTTATTGTTCACACTTTTAATATCGTATGTCTCAGCTATCTAAAGTGTCACTATGAATAAGCCCTGACACATTGCCAATAAGTGAAATCTGTAGAAAATATATCTCTGTAAATTACCATAGTTTTTGACCATATGATGCACTTTTTCCCCCTAAAGTGAGGGAAAATGAGGATGCGTATTATGTCCAAAGGTGTGGTACCCCAGAACATTTTAGTATACTGGTACTATTTGGCTCGGATTTTTTTTCTTGTTTTTCTGCTCTAAGAACTGGGTGTATCTTATGGTCAGGCACATTTTATGGTCTGAAAAATACAGTACTTCATTTCTAATTATATAAAGCAAATTTTATTATGCCACAAGTTTAGTAGTAAAACTCTTTTCCTCCTTAAATTGATGTTTTATTGGCATAAGCAAGATTTCTGCTTTTCTAGCCCCAAAGCAGCTATGAACAAGATGCATGGAATAAACTTGTTCAGATTGATGAAAGGCATTCCACCAATAAGAGGAATGAATTTTATATGACGGTAATGGCTAAAGTGTCATGTAAACTGTAAACATGGCTGGGCAGTGTTTCTCCGTGGTTTGTTTGCTATGTCATGATGTAATTTGGCATTTACAAAATGCTATACTCATTCCCGATATGAATTGATCTAATTGATCTAATCAGCCGATCAATTGTTGAGAAAGCTTATCCACAGCATAACCAAGGCTATACACACATACACACACACACACACACACACAAACCCTCAATTTGCAATATGGATTCTATTTCTATGGACAAATTAATAGATTATGTAAGCCACATCAAAAGAAGATTCAGTGTCACCACACCAAAAAGAACCAGTCAGTAATCAACCATGTCGGGAGACAGCAGATGGTCAAATATGCAGAAAAGATTTCTTTCAGTTGATAAAAGCAAAAATGTCACTCTAAAGATGAAGCTGCTTCAGCCAAGCCCCAGTCTTAGATCACTTCATAGGCATGTGAAAGCTGGACAATGTAGTCGACCAAAGAAGCAGCTGTGGCTTTGAAGTCTCATGCTACTGAAGAACATTAAATATGTCATTGCTTGCCAGAATAGAGAAATTTATCTTGGAAGAAATACAGGTAGAATCCTCCTTAAAACGAGGTCTGAGTTTGTGTTAGATACTTTGGACATCTGGAGGAACACCTCTGGAGAAGGACATTATGCTTCGTAGCATGTCACTGAGAAACAGGAAGACCCTCAATGAGATGGACTGACACTATGGGTGCAAGAATGGCCTCCCATGCAGGAAAGATTGTGCTGCTAGCTAAGGAGTGGGGCATGCTTTGTTCTGTCGTACACAGAGTCCCTCTAAGTTAGAATCTAGCAGCCACATAGAGGATAGCAATGTAACCAGGTAACCTCTGGTTTTTCTCTTCTAAAGGACTCTTGTAAGATATTTGTTAACAATAATAGTTCTAGAGAGAAAAAAAATTTGATGCTGAGTTTTCTAAATTGTATCTCAAATCTGGCTATTCATAAAGGTGATGGTAACTTCCTGGAATAGTAAAGACAGCATTCTTAAGCCAGATAATGAGGTAGCAAATGAAATAAACAAGATGTCACCACTAATAAGTATATTTGTAAGGAACTGGGCTCGAAGTGATTGAATACTGGATACTGTTCTATAACTTTGTCACAATGAGAAGTATAAGTAAGCTGATTGGTTAGTTCTACTTTGATGAGATGAAAGGACAAAAGAAAGAAATGAACTCAGGGCCTTAGACTCACAGCTCCAGTGATTGGACCTGGCAGTTTTAATTTTTGTAGTATCAGAACTGATATAGCAGAAAATCAAGTCCAGAATTGCTTTCTAACACTTGTTAAGTTATAAGGCCAACTGAATTGCTCACCTCAAATAGTGTTTGATGTTGCTGGGATTAGATCCTGAAACTTCAGAGGAGGGGGGATATATGGGTAGAAAATCAGAAAGAGAAGGATATTTGGACTTCTAATTCCACGGAATCGCTCCTGCAAATAGTGCAGTCCCCCCCGTCTAAAGAAGTTACCTTCTCCACAGAAACCATTGTCTTGGAACCTTTGCCTGACATGACACCTCGGTCCTCGCCTGGGTAGGAGCCCTGGTGGCATAGTTGGTCATGCATTGGACGACTAATGCTAAGGTCAGCCCCTTGAACTTACCAACTGCTCTGCAAGAGAAAGAGGACCCTCTCTTCTCTGGCATATATTTACAGTTGAAGTTATTCAGTTCTATTGGTGAGCTAAGTTAGAGTTAACTAAATAGCAGTGAATTGTTTTATTTTACATTTTCCTGAACCCCTCCTGTTCCCAGTTTCAGAATGTATAATTAGAAGAGATACACTCAGCAATGGACATAACCACCACATTGAATCCCTCACGAGTGAAATAAGGGCAATTATGGTAGGAAGATCCAAGTTGAAGTCATAGACTCTGAGGTAGAAGACATTACTGAATGTTCCCAATACCCACTTCAGCCATCCATTTTTGCTTCCAGGCTAGTGACTAGACAAAAGTATCAGTGAACTCCAAAAACTGAAGTCAAAATTGTGACCTAAGAAGAGGAATGCTATGCTCTAAAAGAACTACTTAGTTTGTCTAATATGAAGAATATATGTGGGAATGGCAAATAACATTGTGGAATAATGGTACAAGGAACATAAAGCTGGATCAGTTTGACTCTCTTGATATGGGCCCACTAATTACAGTGTTCAGTGTTTCTGCTAAAAAGTCTAATTTTTTATTTGCGTAGTTGACTGAAGCATTGGTGTTTTCCACTGTACCAAACTGAAGCACCATACCCACCTTGGCATACTGGAAACTGACATGTAGGAATACATTTATCAGGTTAGACATAAAGACCTACTCATGAAATACCCCGAGGACACACGTTTTCACAATGGTAAGGAGAAAATTTGTGAAGGGAGCCCCAGCATCCTGTGATTGCTCTTTTATGTAAGTCAGATTTGGCAGAAGGGACTTCTCTAGCTAAATTAAGACACCTAACTACTGGGGGGGGGGCGCATTGGACCCTGTGATGGGCTCAGTTTCAGCTCTTAATTAACAAAGATGTGAGTGTGGTTATCGAAATGGATGGCAAAGTCAGAGATGTAATTAGAATGGTCAGATCTTTATGGCTCTACAGCATTGGCTACTTAAACATTATGTCCCTGGGCATGAAATGGACAGTAAACCTCTAAGATATTTACTTGACTGATACAAGCAGAAGAATTCTAAATGAACTGAATGACAATCTAACTTGAATTTCCAGAACACAGAAATCATGGCCCTTCAATTAAATCTAAGACCCATAAGCCAGTGAATGAAGGGCATGCCAGATCCCATAAAGGAAGGCTCCCGCTACACTATCAAAGGTGTCAATTGTAAACCTCTTCCCCAAAGAGATGAATGGCCTTGTACAAGAGTGACTATTGTGGGAAAGAAAATAACCAGTGTTTCCTATGGATTATTGAATATTGGCTCTGAATTGGCACTACCTCTAAGAGACCCAAAGCATCCATCACTGTGGTCCCCCAGTGTGGGGGTATATGAAGATCATATTATTAATGGAGTCTTAGCTTAGATTCAACTCACAATGGATCCAATGAATTCTTAACCTCTTCCTATAGTGATTTCTCCAGTTTCAGACTAAATAATTGGAATGCATATCCTAAGCAAGTGAATAATCTCCACCTTAGATATCTGATAAGTGGAGTAAGGGCAACTATGACATGAAAAGCCAAGTGGAAATCATTATAACTGTTCTACCTAGGACAAGCAAAGACCAAAAGCAACACTACCAGTGTTAGGGGATTGCAAATGTCTGTGCCATCATCAAGAGTTCCCGGATCCCACAGATCCCCAGTCTGACCTGTGAAAACATGCATATTATAGATAGATAGATAATAGATAGATAGATAGATAGATAGATAGATAGATAGATAGATAGATAGATAGATATTTGAGAATGACTGGATATGTTCAATTTAACCACAAGGTAACTCCAACCCCAGCTGCTGTTCTGGATGTTGTTCATTGCTTCAGCAGTTTAATACATCACTTTGTACCTGTGACAGAGTTAATAGTCTGACCAACGCTTTTTGTCTCAATTTCAGTTCGCAATAATCACCAGAATCAGTTTGCCTTCAGGGTGCAAGGACAGCACTACACTTCCACTCACAGGTTTATCGACTCCCCAGCCCTATGATCTAATTTAGTCTACAGGAATCTTGATTTACTTTGTGCAATTACGATAGTCCACTACATCAATGATAGAATGTTGAATGGACTTAAGAAAGAAGTACCCAAGATTCTAGAATTAATAGTAAGATAGACATGTACTTCCTGTCCCACATTTTGTGAGTTGATCTCAACTCACAGTAACATCTGGGGCAGAGTAGAAACTTCCTGAAAACATTTCTAAGGTTGCAAATCTTTGTAGAAGCATACTGTCATATCTTTCTCCCCAAAAGCAGCTGATTGATTTGAACCTTTGATCTTTCCATTTGCAGTCACAGGCACTAGCCACTATGTCACCAAAAGCAAACTGCCAACGAGTTGATTCTAACACATCATAACTCTACAGAGAACCACATAGAACCTCTTCTAGGGCTTCTGAGGCTGTAACCCTTGGGAGAGAACAGGTACCAAAGGGCATCATTCGAAAGTGGACAGCAGAACCACAGCAGCCCCTTCCTGTGACCTCCCTGAAGGATTGTGGCTAAAGGACATCTCCTCAACTGACAGAACTTTGAAGAGTATGCCTGTTGTTCACTTTACTTACAAGGATAAATGGTCAGGAGTGTGATGATACATTGATGCACACTCTGTAGCTGGTGGGCTGGCTAGGTGATCAGGGTCTTGGAAGGAAAATTAGTGACAAGGACATAAGAAGCAGAGATATATAAGTACACTTCTCTGAATGGGTCAAAGAAGTGAACATGTTTGTGTCTCATAAGAATGTTTACAAGGGGTACCCTTGGCAGAGGAAAATTTTAACAATCCATTGAATAGAATGGCACATATGGTAAACAGCTATTATCTTCATTCCCCAGCCACTTTTGTTATTTAACAAAAGGGGCCTGGTGGCAGGGATGGAAGTCCCACATGCACTTAGCACATGGCCTTCAAATCACCAATGGATAAATGCCCAATTTCCTTGCAACAGACACTAATAGATGGAGCCTTGTTCAAGGTAGCCAGTGGCCTGCTCACAGATCGATTACATCGGCCAGCTTCCATTACTGAAAGGGAAGTGTTTCATTTGTACTGGGAAAGATACTTAGGATAGAAATTTGCCTTCCACCCATACAGAGGCTCTGCAAAAGATGTCAGCCAAGCACTCCCAGAATATATTATTCACCATCATGGTATTTCCAACAGAATTTTATCATCTCAAAAGACTCACTTCACGACAGATGAGATATTGCAATAGCTCTGTACTCATGGAATTCATTAATCTTACTGTGTTCCTCATTATGCTGAAGCAGCTTGCTTGATAGACTAATGGAATCGCCTTCTATGGAGGTAGGTATGGTGCTAAGTAAATAGTAACATTTTGAAGAGTTGGGACAATATTCTGTAGAAATTGTATTTATTCTAAACCAGATTCCAGCATAGTTTACCTTTTCTCCTATAGCCAGATTCAAGGTCTCAGGAATCAACAGATAGAGATGGAAAATCCCGTCAGATGACAGGCTGCTATTTCACAGGCTCCTCATGTTGCCTGTAATGATTCCCTCAAAAACACTCTATTTCCTAATCCTGCAATTCTATACTCTGTGGGAATGATGTTGCATAGTGAAGGTCTATACAAAAGATTATGCCTAAGATCTAGAAGATCCTTTAGAATATCCCTTTGTCCTGTCCTGTTTCGGTGCAATGATTTATTTGCTCTATCACTTTGAATCATCATCTTCGTAAAGCCCACCAAACAGCCGAGTCAGGTCATGCAGAGAGTGTTCGTGGAACTCTAACAAGGGGACCGGTCCGTTTCTCCATCCACCTGGGTTTAAAATGAACCTTGTCACTGTATTAAGAAAGGAGAATCAGGAGTGGAGCTCATTCTTTGAAACCTGAGATTCCAGGGTGTGTTGAACCCTGTCCATCCAGGGAAAAGAGCTGTGATATAAGAGGGGCAGCAGAGGAGTGACAGAGAAGTAGAGTTTAAAGCTTGAGCGTGAGACTGAGCGGGGCTGCCTTGGTCCATAGAGCAAATCAAACTTCAAATAGGACAACTATTGGCAGAACAGGGGTCTTCAGTCACTTACTCAGCAGTGCTAAGCTTGCTGACCCAGAGAGAGAAGGCTGAGCACCTTTATGCTGGGGCTAATGGTAGAGTGAAGTGCCCTTGGCGTTTGTTGTCAGTGGTAAAGGAGTTTTGTAGCATTGGCAGAGGAGAGGAGAGGCCAAGGGGCAATGTGGCTGAGAAACTAGGACCAGAGAGAGGTGCGGCTCTGGATCTGGCTGAAAAGAGACCGTCCAGGCTGGGGAAAAAAACTATATCCTGAGCATTTCTGATCCTGAATTGTAACCTGTTAATTTCCTTGATCCTTCCCATAGTTATGAGTATGGTCTTTGAGTCCTGTGTGGCCCTTAGAATGAATTATCAAACCCAGGAGAGGATATGTTGGAGGGTTGTTGTTAGAATTGGTAGAGATGATAATGGAAGACAGTAGTTCTAAACATCAGTTATAACCATGTGACCAGTGACAGACTCACGACTAATTGATATCTTTCTTTCTAGTTTTATTATGCCTGTGTGTACAGATGCAGGTATATATCTGAGGCCAGTGCATTGACTTCTTGTGGTGTTTTGTTATGCATGTTGGATGTCAGCTGGTGGTATCATGTTATGTGGTAGTGTGGCTTTATTTAGTGTGTCTTTACTCAGAGAGTGCATGCTGTACAGACGCGACTGCTCCATGATCCTCAGTCATGTCAGGATGTGGTCTGTCAGATAAGTAATGATGTGCTGTAGCCATTCTGGAATGATGCAAGCATATTCCATGATCTGATTTGATGTCATCACCCATTCCTTCTGTGGTAAAAAAAAAAGTTGCCTCAGGGGTGTCCCCTGCACCCGTTAAAAACCAGATGCCCCAACAAAGCTCACTGACTTAATCTGGAGTCCACATCTGATTCGTCACTATCTGACCACGAGTTCTTCAGAGTTGTTAGCCTCTGAGCCAGGAGCTGATCTTCTGTGCTGCTCATTTTCTATTGCAGCATGTGAGTTAGGTCTGACCTGTGACTCAGGAATTAGCACCCTCGGCAACTGCATGATTCATTTCCTTGTTCTGAAGTTCTGTCTCTCTGCTTCTCTGCCTCTCTCAAAGCCAGTGGATCTGTCTCTCTGTCAGTCTGTCACCCAGTCAAGTTAGTCTGTCTGCACACTTCTGATTTCAGGATCCACTAGAGAACGTAGTCTATCTGGCCAAGAAGAAAAGTAGTTGGTCAAATGCTGAGAGGAAAGTCACCCCGTTCAAGTCATTCTTGTGTTGCTTCGTCTCTTCAAAAAAAATAAAATAAAATAATTCAACCATCATAGCATCAACGTAGAGGTATTTTTTTAAATCTTCTGAAAGAATTTTTCCTGTAATCTACTTTTATTTTCTATTAGCACAGACACTTCAGAATTAAGCATAGCTTTTACTTTTATTCATGGAAATTCTGTCTTGGAATTTTCCATGTACTCAGAAATATTTCCTCTAATAAAGAACATCTTATTAAATGCTTTCTTCTGCTTTCTAAAATATTAACTATTTTCAACCATTTAGAGAAGAGAAAAATCACCTAAATTTAAGCAATATGTTAAAAAGTTGAATAGCATTCTTTCCAAATGCTTCCATGTTTTGATGTGATTTTTTTTCTCTTTTATGCCATCCTTTTACAGTTAGACCTCATAATTATACACCAGCAGGTGGAGCTTCTTGGAAGTAAGTATATCCTGCACTTATTAAATAATAGAAAATATTTGGGTTTTAGGAAAGTTCTTTAAATCTAAATCTTTTATAATTAAGTGAAATATGTAGAATACAATTAAATAAAAAAGTAGTAGGTCTACTTTTAAATTATACTTGAAAGTACATTAGTAATTTAGTAATTTAAATCTTAAATTAAAATCTTAAAAATTGAATAAGTAAGGTCAACTCTACCGAGGGCAGTGATCCAGCCAGGAAGGAAAGAGAGGATGGAGGGAGAATCTAGTACAAATCTAGTACAAAATCAGGCTCCCTGAGGGCCGGTGCCAGGGGGACGTGAGGCTGCTCACCGCAAGGTCAGTGGTTCAAATCCCCCCGTCCACTTTTGGCTTGAAAGATGAAGCTGTCTGCTATTGTAAATACATAAAAGCCTCAGAAATCCTCTCTGGGGTGGCTAGCCTCTGTGTGCTCCAAACCGGGCATGTTTGTTGTTGTGGGGTGTAATTTAAATCTTCAAATATTTGATGACATTAGCATCAATATTCTAAAACATTTTTAATCTTAGAAAAAGTAAGTATTTTATCAGATTATTCCCATGGTTGTTAATAATCTAAATTTTCTTAAGGATTGCAGAAGTGGAAATATAGGTGAAAGTACATAACAAGAATCTGAACAGTTTCTAGTTGTATTTTTCATCAGCTAATCACCAAATAAGCAAATTGTGTAACAATCAATAAATTTATATGGATGTTGGTAATATGTCTGCTTGAGTGTTTTCTGTTCTTAATATTGTCTCACTCCTAAAATATGCCAAAATTAAAATAAATAGCAGAACAGCATGCAGCTATAGATACATTACCAGATAGAGATTGTAGACAAAATCAATACAATCCTTATAAATTGTCCAATAACTTTTACAACAATGAGGAATTATTACCTCAGTAGGAGGTACTTCTTTACAGCACTGGCTTTTTAATAGAGAAATGGTGCTGAATGCTTTCAAGTCACTTATAAATCTGGAATCAAAATCCATACATAAGTTACCTTCATATGTTAGAATTCACTTTGATTTTCATGACTAAGTTCTCAAAATTTAGAGCAAGTTTTGTGTGAATCAGATGCCATCTACTTGATTTGATATGCAATTCATCACTCTGCTTGTTTCCTCTTATTATTCATTTATTCATTTGAAAGTTTTCATAGAAATAATGGCAACATTTTGACAAGAAACTATCTTGCTTCATAGTGATACTTGGCACTGAGACTTCCAATAAATACGAGATTAAAAACAGCTTGGGACAAAGAATCTACTTCGCGGTGGAGGAAAGCATCTGTTTCAATCGTACTTTCTGCTCCACACTTCGATCTTGCACCCTGAGGATCACAGACAACTCTGGTCAGGAAGTGATCACAGTCAACAGGCCTTTGAGGTGTAACAGCTGCTGGTGCCCTTGCTACCTACAAGAGGTGAGTCATTCACCCTGGTGGGTCTTCTTTCTTTTCCACCAGGAAGGATGAATAACTATTTCTTTAAAGGGCACTCATTTGGAGCTGTGGAATAATTAATCTCTCCATTGTGTGGATTAGCATGCCACTCCTTAAGGATTGAAGCAGCTTGAGGATTTGGTGATTCACTGAAAATTTTGCCTTCCTAGACACAAACTCTGGTGGCGTCCGTAATGTTAATTGGTGAAGACAGTTCATGCATCATCCCAATGAGACACATCTTCCTGAATCTCTGTACTAGACATGTAATTGCAATGTCTTTGAGCTCCACAACTGAACAAATCTTTGTCTTCTCTAACTGTATCCGAGTTCAGGAAACACTAAGGGATTAAACAGTTTGAATAGTTTAGTATTATTATTTAGCACACCATTTACATATTAATTATAACCATTAATGAGAATGCAATGCACGGGGTCATTAATCTTATTGTTTTAAAAGGATCAATTCATTTCTTTTATCTTATAAAGCAATAAATACTTCTTTATTATATAATAGATCTGCAATTATAACTTTTGTTGGCAGAAGACAGCTGAATTTTTGTTAATTTATATGGACTTTCTAGCCATAGTTCCTTGAGTGATTTATTATAATTCTGGACATTATACACCGATGGCTATTGTCCCATTTTGGAATACCTTCTCTATTACCAAACCACAATAGGATCTGAATAAGACCTGACCTTAGTAGAGACTGAGGATTTAGCCACACTCTTTGTTCCCATGATGACATCTTTAAGATTTTACTGTAGACCTAGGCATGGACAAGGCCACACTCTTTGTTTTCCTGGGATGTATGCCCCCCCCTTTCTCCCATCTACACCTCCCCAATACAATTCCAAACATTCTTCACCACCCCTGGAAAATCAGACCTCTGATAACTGACTAAGGCTTAATGGAAGTAAGTAAATTTGCAGTGATTTTTTTTTTCATCTGTACCTTCTGGTTCTGCACTCTACATTTGAGTAACCTTTGCCCAGCCTTCTGAGTTTGGGTTGAATCGCACCCACCACCACATGAAACAATTCCTCGATGTTTTCTGAGTTTCTGTGGGTCATTGCAGTGATTCACAGAACCCAGGATCATGAGGGAATATACTCAAGGGAGGAGGAAGGTAAAAATAGAGCGAAAGAGTGTCAAGGAACAGTTGGGCATTTGGGACATCATTAGTCTTCAATTCCATAGAACTGGCTCTGGTATTAATTCCTCTAAAAGTTATTATTACCCTAGCAGTTTACTTGACAAGTTCTCCATGGAGGATCCACACAGGTAAGTACCATGGGAAATGAATATGGATATGGATGGTGCATTTTCTAACAATAAAGACTGAAGCAAATTCCTTTCCTGTCTGCAGGCAATCACCTGACTTTTCAGAGTGGAAAAAATGGATAGAGTTCTCATAAATAGAATCCAACTCCCATACTGGTAGTTATTGAAAATTTAGTAAGTCTCAAGATGGGATAGATTAATAATGGAAAATGTGTTAGAAATGTTTTTAAATGAAATTTAAGCAAAAGGTTTATTCTTTCACATGTGATTATTTGATATGCATATAAAGAATATTTTTGTCCTAGAAAAATAAAATAACTTTAAGTATATGTGTACAATGAGGTTTATAAAGAAAATAGGACAACAGGACTTGTAAAGAGAAGAAGGAGAAGGACAGAAGAATTCTATTAGCTTATTTTACATAGGACCTTATAATAATTGATTGATTGAATACCTCTTCCCCATTTTACAGAAATCAATGGATATTGATTTACAAGATGCCTTCTGCCCTTTTCACCCAACCACATATTTTGGAATTCAAATCTAGTAAGCTTCAAATGTAAAGCAGGGATTAGTAGCTTTGGGTCAAAGAAGCAATGAGTGAGTTTGAGTCAGAGATGTCTTTAAAATGAATCTTTGAAAAAGGCCCAAGTATGACATTCCTGCTGAGAGCAGCCAGTGCACAGAGAGGACCTGAGAGCCGACCCCATCACCAGACAGGCTGTCCCTCACTGACCCATAGTGCTACAGGGGACAACACTGGAGACACAGTGCAGGAATTGTGCCCTCTCTGTACCTACCACCCTGAGGCGAAACACTAAGGGCATGCAACAGAGCAGCAAGGGGATCAAAGCAATGAAGTCCCTGGGGAATATCAAGAATAGACTTTGGGGCCAGAGAATGGCATCATATTGACTAGAAAACACTCCTAAAAGTCAACAAACAAACCTGAAACTATTTGTAGACTCTTTTTCTTCTTCTGTCATTGGTTTTTTATGTTGTTTTAGGTTTTTGTGTTTTCTTTTGTTGTGCTTTACTTCGTCGTGTTTTTGTGCTAATTATTGTCTCTGCATGTCTATCTAGATAAGATAGGTGGGATAAACAATCTGGAGGAGAAAACTATGGGACCAATATTTCCAGGGGGACACAGCATAGGGAGGGGTCAGGGAAAAGTAGTGGGGTGTCAACAAACCCAGGGACAAGGGAACAACAAGTGATCTGAAGTCCATGGCGAGGAGGGTGTAGGATGCCTGGTGGGGCTTGATCAAGGGCAATGTAAATGAGAGGAATTACTGAAACCCAAATGATGATTGAACATAATAGTGGGACGAGAGGAAAATAAGAGGAAATAGAGGAGAGAACCAAGAGGCAAAGGGCATCTATACAGGTCTAAACACAGGCATTTACATAAATGTAGTTATATATAATTATAGGGAAATAGATCTATGTACATATATTTCTTTGTCAAATATTAAGACAGCAGACAGACATTTGGCTTCTTCTCAAGTACTCCCTCAATGCAAGAACACTTTCTTGTAATAACCTGTCATTCTGTGATGCTCACCTTACCAACAAGATTACTGAAGACAAAATGGGTGCATAAGCAAATGTGGTAAAGAAAGCTGATGGTGCCTGGCTGTCAAAAGATATAGTGTCTGGGGTCTTAAAGGCTTGAAGACAAACAAGTGAGAAGCAACAAAGCCCATATGGAGGCTGCACACCAGCCTGTATAATCATGAGGTGTCAATGGGATCAAATGTCATGCCTCAAAGACCCACAACAAAAAAAATCATATCAATGTGAATGAGGAGGAGAGCAGAGTGGATACCCAAAGTTCATCTGTAGACAACTGGACATCCCCTTATAGAAGAGTCACAAGGAAGAGACGAGCCAGTCAGGGTGCAGAATAGCACTGACAAAAGCACAACTTTCTTCCTGTTCTTCAATGCTTCCTCCCTCCACTGTCATGACCCCAAGTCTGCCTTACAAGTCCAGCTAGACAGAGCAGATACACTGATATCGAAAATAACTCACAGTAACATGGTAAATCCAGGACGGATAAAACCCTCAGGACCAACAATGAGAGTGGCGATACAAGGAGGGTATGGGAAAGATGGGAGTAGTGTGTGGGGGGGCGTGTGAACCAAGCACAATGATTTACACATAATGCCCTCCCAAGGGGACAGACAATAAAAAAGTGGATGAAGGGAGATGGCATTGAGTGTATAAGACATAAAAAATAATAATAGTTTATAAATTATCTAAAGAGCATGAGGGAGGAAGAGTGGGGAAAATGAGCTCATACCAACAGCTCAAGTAGAAAGAAAATGTTTTGAAAATCCTGATGGGAGCATATGTGCAAATGTGTTTGACACAATGTATGTATGGATGGATTGTGAGAAGAGCTGTAAGAGCCCCCATAAAATAATATAAGCAAATAAATATATTAAATAAATAAATAAAATGAATATTTGGTTCTATGAGGCCCTACTTGTAACAGAATGAAACATTGCCCAATCCAACATCATCATTGGAACCTTTCCTAACTTTGGTTCCATTGTTAGAGCTGCTATGTCAATCTATCTTTTCGAGTGTCTGCCTCCTTTCTGCTTACAAGTCCTTGTCAAAGAACTATTAATAAACCCAAAGCTCAGGAGACCAACTACCACCAGTCTCATTTCTATGTAGTATTTTGGCTGTACTACTTCCAACACAGGTGTTTGCTGCTTTGACAGAATATGGTGTTTTCAATGTTCTTTGCCACCACCGAAATTCAATCACATCAATTCTCCTCCTGTCATACCTCAAGCTTTTGCATTAATGCAAGGCAACTGAAAATACTATAGCTTGGATAAAGTATACCTTAGTCTTCAAAGTGACATCTGTATTAGAGCTTAAAGTCTGTGTACTATGTGTATGGAAGGCACTATGTTTACTCGCTGGAGGTCAACATGCTTGGTAAAGAAACAAACAAAAAATCTTGCTATGATCAAGTCTACAATGACTCATAGTGACCCTTCATTACAGGGTAGAGCTGTCCGTATGAGGTTCTTAGAAAGCAACTCTTCATTGAGGCAGAAAGCCTGTCTTTTTCCTCAGAGCTTCAGACCGAGCAGTAATCATTGCACAACCAGGGATCCAGAGTTTGCACAGGGCCATTATGTTTGGTAAAGTGGCAGTGAAAAAGAGAAAGGCCCTCGAGGCATTGAACTAACATGGTAGCTCAACAATAAGTTCAAATCTAAGAACAACTGTGAGGATGGCCCAGGCCTGAACAGCATTTCCTTATACTGTACAGAGGATTTCTGTGAATCACAATCAACTCATGGCACCCAACAAGAGTTTACCGTGAAAGTGCCAAATCCATTTTAAGACTATGCAAAGATTCAGCCTCGAATGAATTCTTTTGGACCATTCACTGGACTTGCCCTCAGGAAGAGTGAATTAGAAAGTGGAGTACTACCACCCCTCTTCCTCCGATCCTGATGAGGCCTCATCCTCCTTCATATAATCCAGCTGTTCTGTTTCTTTGTGATACATACTGATTAAGTACAGTGAGTATAGTAGATAAATAATATTTGTTGATTTGTGGATCAAGAGTGTAGGAGTGGAGTCTAGTCTGTCAATGAGGCTTCTGTCTGGGCATGGCCTTCTCAACAGAATTCTGGGAAATCTGGTACTTCCCTTTGGAGTCAGGAGATACTAGGTCTCTTTCCTCACTTCCTGGAAAACATTGCAGCTGACAAGATACATGGGACTACCCTAGTGCCCTGAGCCAGACAAGCCAAATGGATGCAACCGGACCTCTGGAGCTGGGGAAGCCACAGAAAAACCCCTGCCAGTACTAAGATGCTCAAAATGCCACTGGATCCAAAGACTTTCTACCCACAACCTATGATTGTTCTGCATTTGGCATCATTGCATGTGCTTCATGTGTGTGAATAGGACTTTATAAATTGGTATTGGATATAGAGGCTAATATTGGACTTAATGGCCTTGGACTGGACTGGATTGGATGTTTTCTTAATATATAGTTGCTCTTGTATATAAAACTTTCTTATACACATGAGTGTCTCCATGAATTTGTTTCTCTAGTCTGCCCAGACTAAAACCGTGAGAAAACACAACCTTCACATTTTTCCTAATTGTAAACCACGTACTATGCACTTGTTCTGTTCACACAACTACCTCTTGTTCCATCATCAGGTTGGCATGAACTCAATGTAGTGTTTTGGAATTTCCATTCTTCTCAAGGCTATGCATAGTTTGTTGTTAGCTGCTTTGCAAGATCTTTTTACAATATTGAAAAGCAAAGATGCTACTTTGAGCACTAAGATACACTTGACGCAAACCACAGTATTTTCTATTGCCTTGTATGCATATAAAAGCTGGACATTGAATAAGGGAGACATAAGAAGAATCAATGCATTTGAATTGTGGTAGTAGCAAAGAATATTGAAAGTACAAGAGATTGACAATAAGAAACACAAATCTGTCTTGGAAGAAGTATGGCCAGAGTGTTCCTTAAAGGCAAGGATGTTCAGGCTTTGTCTTACATACATCGGACATGTTTTCTGGAGAGACCAGTGCTGGAGAATGACATCATGCTTGGTAAAGTAGAGGAGTAGTAAAAGAGAAGAAGGTGCTAATGGTTTGGCATGGATTGGCACATTGGCTGTAACAGTGAACTTAAGCGTAAGGATGGTGCAGGAGCAGAGAGTGTTTAGTTCTGTTGTGAATAGGATCTGTTTAAAGCAAAACTTACTCAATGGCATCTAAAGACAATAACATCACTGCCCTTGTACATCCAGAAAGAGGTAGAATAGTCCTCGGGGTATTTCCCTTAAAGAAATTTGGGTTGGAAAGTCCCAGAACCCATCCTACAAGCTTTTCCATCTAGCATAATTCACATTTCCCAAGCATGTGCCCAGTTCCGTTTCTATTGTTCCAGCTCGATAGTCTCACTTCTCTGCTACTTGACTGTTACCTTGTCACACCATGTTAGCTTATGTGTTGCTGGCTCCTACATCATTGGTAGGCCAGTAGGGTCACGCAAAGTGAGCATGTTTCAGTAGAGTTTCCAGACTAAAAGCACAGACCACAAAGAAGGAATTGTCTGCTCACTTCAGAGAAAATAGCTGCTGAAAATCTTATGGATAGCACCCAAACATTATCAAATACTGAAGACCCAATGAGTGAAAGCAAAACAGTGTCAGAGATAGTGACAGAGGATGGGCCCCAGGTGTCTAAGGACACTCAAAATGTGACGGAGGAACTGAATTCTCAAAGTGGAGTCGACCATGGTGAAGTGAATGAGGTAAAGCCTATAGGAGTAGACACTTAAAGATCCTCATTTGTTTAGGGGACTGACTAAAGGTAAGAAGAAACCACTGCAAAATTTTTCTAAGGATTAGCGTTTGGAATATGCAAAGTATAGTCCAGAAAAAATAGAAGTGGTCAAAAATGAAATTGAACCTCAAGATGATATCTGAGATAGTTGTGAGCTAAAATGGACTAATTTGGGCTATTTTGAATCAGAAAATCAGATGACTTACTGTGCTGGAGTAACATAATCAAGAGGAATTCAATGTCATTCATCATCAAAAAGGACATTACAAAATATTTCATGAAGTAAAATGTTATCTGTGGTAGGACTCTGTCTTCAAGGAAATTCCAACAATATGCCTATTATTTACATTTATACACCAACCACAAAAGCTAGTGATGAAGAAATTAAAGAATTCTACCAATTTCAGACAGAAATTGATTAAACATGCAATCAGAAGCATTACTAATCATTGGCAATTGGGATTCAAATGCTGGAACAGAGGGGGGAGAACTCCAGTTGGGAAACAAGAACTTGGTGACAGAAATGAAGCTGATATTGAAAGATAGATTTCTATCATACCAATGACTTGTTCAAAGCAACAATCTCTTTTCAACACAAAAGAACACTATGAACGTGAACTTCTCAAGATAGAATTCACAGAAATCAAATTGACTACATCTGTAAGAAGAGACACTGTGGAAACTTAATATCAGCAGCTAACATCAGACCAGAAGTTGACTCTGGAACAGAACATCAATTGCTTATTGGTAAGTTGAGGTTGAAGCTGAAGAAAAATTAATCAAATCCATGAAAGTGAAAATATGACCTTGAGTTTTATCCCACCTCAATTTCAAAAATGTCTAAATAAGAAGACAGGAAAAGAAATCTGAAAAGACTCTGAAACTTCCTTTAAACAGCAGAGTCCTAACGCAGATGGGAAAAAAGATGAGTCAAAAAGCTAAATAGAAAATTTCAGAGGTTACCTCGAGAAGACAAAGTCAAATATTATAATGAAATGTGCAAAGACCCAGAGGTAGAAAGCCAAAAGGGAAGAACACACTCAGAATATCTGAAAGAACTCAAAAAAAATTCAAGCCTCAAGTTGTAATATAGCGAATCTATGGGCAATTTTTAATTATATGGGAAGCATCAAAAGAAAATGGAAAGAATACAGAGTCACTGCATCATAAAGAATTAGTCAACATTCCCCTATTTCAGGAGGTAGCATATGAGCAATAGCGCTGAAGGACAAAGTTCAAGTTATACTGAAAGCATTAGCCAAAACCAAGGATCTGGGAATTGGTGGGATACCAACTGAAATATTTCCACAAGCTCATGATTCACTGGAAGCATTTATTTATCTATGTATGCCAGGAAATCTGGAAGACATTTGACTACTTGGATAACTAGCTGGAAGACATTTGGCTATTGACCAAATGATGGAAGATGTGTGTGTGTGTGTGTGTGTGTGTGTGTGAGAGAGAGAGAGAGAGAGAGAGAGAGAGAGAGAGAGAGAGATCTCCATTCCAAAGAAAGGTGATCCAAGAGAATGCTCAAATTATACAGCAATATCACTGATACAAATAAATTATTTCTGAAAATCAACCAAAAATGGTTGCAGCAGTACATTGACTGAAAGAGGTTCAGGCCAGATTCCGATGAGAAAGAACAAAGATATCCTTCCTGATGTTAGATGGATCTTGGCTAAAAGAAGAATATCCCAGAAGATGTTTACTTGTGTTTTATTGATTAGGTCAAAGAATTTGACTAAAAAACTGTGGGCAACTTTGAGAAACATGGCAATTCCAGAACACCACATTGTACTCTTGTGGAACTTGTACAGCATCAAAACAGTTGTGCAAACAGAACAAGGGAAGTCTGCCTGGTTCAAAATCAGGAAAGGTGGGCAATGGGGTTGTATCCTCTCATCACACTTACTCAATCTGTATTCTGAGAAAATCATCATAGAACCTGGACAACATGAAGAAGAAAGCGGCATCTGAAATGGAGGAAGCTTTATTAACAACCTGTGCTATGCAAATGGCATAGCAACCTTGCTTGTTGAAAGTGAGAAGGACTTGAAGCACTTGATGATGAAGATCAAGGATTTCCGCCTTCAGTGTGGATTACAACTCAATTTCAAGAAGAACAAAAGCCACATGACTGGACTGATAGATAGCATCATGATAAATAGAGAAACGACTGAAATTTTAAAGGATCTGTCTTGTTTAGATCCACACTCAATGTTCATAGAAGCTGCAATCAAGAGCTCAAAAGATGCCCTGTGTTAGGTAGATGTGCTGCACAAGACCTCTTTTAGGATATGGAAAAGCAATGCTACTTTGAAGACTCCGGTGAGCCTGACCCAAGCCAGGGTATTTTCCAATAACTTCATATGGGTGTGAAAGTTGGACATTGAATAAGGAAGGCAGGAGAGAATTGATGCATTTGAATTTTGTTACTGGAAAAATATATTCAAAGTACAATGGACTGCCAAAAAGGTAAAGAAATATATCTTGGAAGAAGCCAAATGTCTTCCAGATTTCCTGGCATAGATAAATAAATGCTTGCAGTGAGTCATCAGCTTGTTGAAAGATTTCAGTTAGTATTCCATCAATTCCCGGTACCTGGGATTTGGCTAATGCTTTCAGTGTAACTTGAACTTCGTCCTTCAGCGCTATAGGCTTTTGTTTATATGCTACCTCCTAAAATAGGGGAATATTGACTACTTCTTTATGAAGCAGTGACTTTGGATTCTTTCCACTTTCTTTTGATGTTTCCCAGAATGCTCTTTAGAGGCAAGGATGGTGAGACTTCATCTCAGGTACTTCAGCCATGCATGCTATCAGGAGAGACTAATGGAGAAGGGCATTGTGCTTGGTAATGTGGAGGAGCAGCAAAAAAGAGAAAGGCCCTTGATAAGTTGAATTGTCATAGTGGCTACGGCAGTAAGCTCAGGCATGGACCTATTGTGAGGATGGTGCAAGGCCCAGCAGTGTTGTGTTCCATTGGGGACAGGGTCACTGTGGGTTGGAGTGGACTCAGCACCTAACAAGTCAGCTTGAAAACGTGATGTGTTGATGGATCTTCCAATTAAATGTTTGTGTTCATTTCTCTTGTTCTCCATATCATATCATTCTTTGCATTTCTGTGAGCCTATAGGCCCTCTTATGACTTAGTGTCAATGGCCTCCTTTGATCAAATGTCTTATCCTTGTCCCAAGACTTACATACATATGTCTGTATGCATTGTATTTGAATTTGAGGTCGCTTTGTCTCCTATAACACATCTATGTTTTCTATCACTTTAAAGGGTGTCTTGTAGCAGATCTGCGCAGTAAAATACTTTTTTGACTCCAGTTTCATTGGAAGTTGGTTGTCTATTCAAGTAAAATTAAAGCTTTGGCAGCATCAAAATACTCTTCATTTAGGGTGATGTTTACTCAGTTTTTGAGACTTTTCATTTTCTTGATGTTGGCACGTACTCCATGTAATTCAGCAGTAAAAGTTTGAGCAAAGTTGTAGTGTCTGTATATCACAGATGGTTAATGAGACCTCTTCTGATCTTGATGCTGTGCTCTTCCTCCTATTGTTTAGTGTCCCAAAGTATTTCTCAGCATGCAGATTTAATAAATATGGTGAAAAATTCAAGCTTCATGCACACCTCTCCTTATTTTAAACTATGCAGAGTCCACTTTTTACACTCCACTGGCTAGCTCTTCATCTGCAGTTAGTGCAAGAGCATAACAAACGGAGCTGACTTGAGATCTGGAAACTTCCTGTTCATATAATTGCTGGGTCCATCATTTGCATTTTCTTAAGCAAAGTTTACTTGCATATATTTTATTTTTGAAGTCCATAAAACTGAAATTTATTCCAAAAAAACTGTTATATATATATATATGGTACCATGCTGGGACCTGAGTATATATTTTCATCATATTCTTTTTTTTTAAATCGCTTTATTGAGGGCTCGTGCAGCTCTTATCACAATCCATCCATACATCTATTATGTGAAGCACATTGTCCACATGTTGCCATCATCATTTTCAAAACATTTTCTTTCTACAGGAGCCCTTGGTATCAGCTCATTTCCCCCCTGCCTCTCTCACCCTTCCTACTTCATGAGCCCTGGATAACTTGTTACTTTTTTCATGTCTTACACTGACCACTGTCTCATTTCACATTTTTGTCCATCCTCCTGGGAGAGGGTTATATGTAGATCATTGTGACTGCTTCCTGTTTCCCCCCACCCCCACCTTCCGCTACCCTCCTAGTATCCCGACTCTCATTATTGGCCCTGAGGGGATTGTCTGTCCTGGATTCTGTTTCCAGCTCTGATCATACTTGTGTACATGCTCTTGTCTAGCTGGGTCTGTAAACTAGAATTGGGGTCATGATAATGGAGGGGAGAGGGACACATTAAAGGATTAGAGGAATGGGCTGAGCCTCGGTGGCGTAAGTGGTTGACTGCAGGACTGCAGCCTGCAGGCTTGGCAGTTCAATTCCAGCAGCAGCTCCCAGGAGCAGCACTGGGTAGCACCCACAACCACCAGAGGACAGGGATGCCCCCCAAAAAAGAAAAAAGAAAACAAAGAATTAGAGGAATGTGGTAGTTACATAATCTGGTGTTAATTTGAGGTCAAGGGTATAGGGGGTGACGTCTCGCCTGTCAATCAAGATATATCTAATAAGGCCACTGTGTGGGCATGGCTTTCTCCTGAGGATTCTGGAGACTCCTGTATTTTCTCCTTGGAGACGGGAAACACTCTTTCTAGGTTCACGCCCTACAAGAGAGCAAAAGTCATATGAAGCTACCTTGAGGCAGTCAGAGTTTCAGACCTGAAGAAACCACATGGAAACTCCTCTCAGTGCTGAGATGCTTACATCATCACTGGATCCACAAGACTTCCCACCAACTGGCCTGTGATCTTTTTGAATTTGGCATCATTGCATGTGTTTTGTGAGTCAGAAGAGGACTTTATACATCGGCATTAAACATATGGGCTAATATCGAACTTAAGGACTTGATCTGGACTGGGCTGGGATGTTTTCTCAATATTCAACTGCTCTTGTATATAAAGTTCTTTCCTATACACATATTAGTGTCTGTGAATTTGTTTCTCTAATCTACCCAGATGAACACAAGGAAAGTTGTATGTTTCTTTGGTGCTATACTGTACCCTGACTGATTCTTCCTTGTGACCCTTCTGTCAGGAGATGTCCAATTGTCTACAGAGGGGCAGTGGGTCTCCACTCTATACTTCAACTCATTCACATTGATATAATTTTTTATTCTGGGTCCTTGATGCCTGATAACTGATCCCATTAACACCTCATGATCACACAAGCTGGTGTGCTTCCTCCATGTGAGATTTGTTGCTTCTCATTTAGATGGTTGCTTTTTATCTTCAAGCCTTTATGACCCCAAACACTACTTTTTTGATAGTTTGGCAACATCACCTTTCTTCGTCACATTTGCTTATGCATCTATTTTGTCTTCAGCAATCTTTTCAGGAAGATAATTCTAACCAAGTTATTAAAGTACTCTTGCATTGAGGAAGAACTTGAACAGACAACCAATGTCTGTCTGCTACCTTAGTACTTATCATATGAATATATGTACATAGATCTATTTCCCTAATGTTATATATATATATATATTTACATATGTACATGTCTGGATTTAGACCTGTATAAATGTCTGTTTCCTCTTAGTTCTTTCCTCTATTTCCTTTTACTTTCCTCTTGTCCCACTGTCATATTCAGCCTTCATTCAGGTTTCAGTAATTCCTCTCAGCTACATTGATCGAGCCCCATCCCACACCCTCCTTACCATAGATTTTACATCACTTGTTATCTTGTCCTTGGGTTAATTAACACCCATTTCCTTTCCTCCACATTCCCCTCCCAATGTCTCTGCCACCCATTACCTCATTATTTTCTCCTCCTCCTGCCTACCTTAAATAGATAGACAACTTGCATGTAATATTAATGATATTTTCCAGTGGTTTCGAAATTCTGTTGGAGCATTTTTCTTTGGAATGCGTAGACACGTGGATGTCTTGGGATATTTGGGCACAAGTATGTTAATGCTTCCAACATTGCTCCTGTTAGCTGAAACATCTCAATTGATATTCCATCAATTTTTGGAACCCGTTTTTAACCAATGCCTTCAGTAGAGCTAGGATTTCTTTTAATGTCGTCAGTTCTTAATTGTATACAGCCTCTTGGAATGGTTACATGTGACAAAATGTTTTTGTTACTCTTCATAGTAGGTCGGCATTGCACTGCTATCCTCCAAGTTGGTGATGGGAACCCACTAGATTCTCTGAGGGAGAAAAAAAAAATGTGATTGCTCTGTTTCTGTAAAGATTTCATTTCAGAAATCCTCAGGAGAAATTCTTCTCTATCTTGTTTTCTTGCTATGAATTAGCATCAACTGAATGGGAGTGAGTTTTGAACTTGCAGTTATTAGATTTTGTCTAATCCTTTCTTACACATAGCAACCCTATTACACAGCCCCACCCCCAGACTCTTCCTGGGTCTACCCTGTCCTCGCCATTGTCATGTTTGGGCCCAGTTTTGCAACCACTAGCAATTCATCTCTAAAAGTCTTCTTCTTTTTTCTTTTTTGTTGACCCTCTACCAAGTATGATGGTCTTCTCCAGGAACTGCTCTCTCCTGAAGACAGGCCCACAGAATATGAGACACAGTCTGCTAAAAATCATTCTGCTTGTACTCCTTCCAAGACAGTTTCACTTAAGTGAGTACATTCAATATTCTTCACCAAGAGCACAATTCAAATATATCCATCATTTTTGGTATTCCTTATTTATTATCCAGTTTTTGCATGCATGCGGCAATCCAATCTTTGAATAGTCCAACTGGAGGCTTGATATTTTTCCTTGTTTCTTTTGGCTGGAGAATGTACGCGCGTGTTCTTACACTAGCTTTCTGAAGCTGCCCTTTGAAATCTTTCTTTCTGCTTGGCTTCGTCATTTCTCTTATTCGCTTTGAGGATGCCTGGTTCAGTGGGGTTACTCTATGCACAGCCACTCGGAGGGAGCATGATTAAACTTTCTACTGCAATGAGTTTCCGACTTGGCAACCCAAAGGACCATTTCTATTCCAAACTCTGGGGTTACCATCAGTCAGACCTGACCCAATGGCAGTGAGTTTGGTTGAGCTTTTCATTGACTTTAACTGCCATATTGCCAAAATCAAGTTTAGGATCTCTCCCAACATTCATCTTACTCTTTTATTTCCTTCCTATATCTTTAATGTCGTTTTGCTTTCTCTCTTTATGCTACCCTTGATGTAACCTCACAACTGGTCTTGTCTGTGGTCTTTCATGTTCAGTGTGTCAAACCTGTTCATTAGATGGTCTCGAAATCCAAATGGGATATGGTCAAAGCTGCATTTTGGCTCTTAATTTTTCTTCAGTTTCAAGTTATAGTTTCATACATGGTTTGTTCTGCAGTTGGATTGAGGTTCTCTATCAACTCTTTCAACTGATGTAATTGATTTTACTCCTGTGCGTGCCACCTGAGGAATTCTGTGTGCCATTTATATTCATGAAAAATGGTAACTGGCAATGGTTTAAGACTCTGTTCTTTGAAAATTACATCATGAGATCTACAGTGTCATTTTGGTTTGGCCAAAATCAAACCAAATGCACTAAAAATTTTCACAAAAAGTATGGAAAGGTAAATAATTGTCCGTACTTTAAAAGAAGTGAATCAACTCTCAAATTGGTGTTTAATAACTACCCATCTTCAAGAGTCATTTGCTTTGAGTTAAAATTTCAAGTTGACAGTCTGAAGAGGAAAAAAACCCTCATAAACACTTCATAGTTGGTAAGTGATACCAAACAGATGCTTGGTGGTAGTGGGAATTGAGAGGGAGTGTGAGGTGTGGTTATTCCTGATGCTTGACCAACTGTGGCATTTGGGGGAAAAGGGAGAGAGAAAGGATTCGAAGACCATCATGGTGCATGTGCACTTTGGGGGATGGTTAAAATAAAATATGAACTTGTTTTTAAGTAGCATGAAAACATGGACTTGACAAAGGTCAAACATATATCTACACAAATTTCTTTTTGTACCAAATTCAGAAAAGAAACAACAACAGCAAAAGCAAGACTTTTTTCCATAGAGAATGACTAGAATGATTTGCCAAATACAAAAATAATTTCATAAGAGTATATTTAGAGATAAGTTGACCTTATAGTAAAAATAGAAGATTATAAGTTTAAAATAACTAATTTCAGGATCTCTTCTTACAGTTAGAAATTGAAGCTCCCCCAGGGACAGTGGTTGGTTATGTTGCACAGAAGTGGGATCCCTTTTTACCTAAATTCGCAATCCAAAACGCCAACAAAGAAGACATTTTGAAAATCGTTGGTCCTTGTGCAACATGTGGCTGCTTTGGTGATGTGGACTTTGAGGTATGATGAACAAAGTGAAAGATCTTCTCAGAGTGCTTTGCAATGTAACAATATCTTTAAATGTTCAAATCATGAAATACTTTTGTTGCCCTTGAGTAGATTCTGTTTCTTGGTAGCCCAATAAAACAGAGTAGAACAGTCTCATAAGCTGTCAGGGCTTCAAAAAAAGAAAAAAAAAAGCTTTGCAGGCTTTAGTTTTCATGGAAGCAGACATAGAAGCCACATAGTTCTCCTGCAAAGGGACTGCTGGGATCAAACCTCCACTCTTTTAGCTTGTAGTCAATTGCTGAACTACTGCACCACCAGGGTTCCTTGTGAAATTTACCTGAAATAAATTTAGAACACAATAATAATAAACCTGGGAAATAATAGAATTAGCCCATATTCTACATGTCCATAATAAACCATTCATCATTCCAAAGATAGTAACTCAAAGAGCTACCAGAAGAATAAAACAGACAGCAAAAATGTACTGCCTTGTACTAATAAACCCAAGTATGATTCAAAGCAGGGCTAGTAATTGAACATACTCATGGCTAGCAAATAAAATTTTCCTCAAGTTTATTCAGGGTGTTTTGTATATTTTATAGGCAAAGCTATTTTCCCTTATTTATAACAATGCTCCAATGCTTTAAATGGCATGTATTTAAAAGCTATATTCATAAGACTTGCTATTTTAAGTCTTAAAATTATCTCAAATAAAGAGATTTCTAATCTGAATGTTGAAAACAACAGGTAGTACCAAATTCACTCTGTTGCAGTGTGCATTTATCTTAGTCCATTACCTAAGAATTAATTTTAGGCAGAGGATGTGGTTCTCATTTATAGCTTACCTTTGTTTTCCATTCATGTTCATCTCACTTAGGCTAGTCAGTCAGTGTGTCCGTCTCCAGCCAACACTCCTCACATAGAATACCATTTTGCAAAGTGAACTGTCTTAACAGCATCCATCCCTTATGATGGAAGAGAACTTAGGCATTGTGTTTTGGTGCTCATGGTACACAGAAACCCTAAGTACCGTTCTCTGTTTTCAATCTTAAGTCGTCATACAGAAGTGAAACTTCAGCTTATCACTTTAGCATCAGACCATGTGCCTACTGCCATCTGGTGGTAACCTGGTATGAAGTGCGCATTGCTATTACACTGTCTTAACTGCTTACAAAAAAACAAGTTAGGAAAACGGAATTAATGCAAGTTACAAAAGTGTTAGAAAAACAAAATTACAGAAATATAGGCTGGAAGGTTAAATCCACAAAGCTATTCTTACTTATAGATGCTAACATCAAATGTTCATCTACAGACAATAAAATTATTCATGTCTTTCATGATGTGAACATTCTAAGAAGTGTAAAAATCACCCCTTGATCTCTTACTTTCATTCCCAACATCTTTTATTTTCTCTTAAAAGGTGAAGACTATCAATGAAAAACTTACGATTGGGAAGATTTCCAAGTACTGGTCAGGGTTTGTAAATAACGTGTTTACAAACGCTGACAACTTTGGGATTCACGTTCCTGCAGATCTAGATGTCACGGTGAAGGCCGCGATGATCGGTGCCTGTTTCCTTTTGGTAAGTCTGTGCTAGAGGACACAAATGGAGAGACAATTGTAATTTTCAGCTTTTGACGTCAAAGAGTAAGTTTTATGCAGAGAAGTGCATTTGGGACCAGTATTCACCAGCAATCGCAATATAGGCATGTCTACTTGGTAACCTGACTCAAGGGAAAGAAAGAAAAAGAAAAAAAAAAAGCCAAACCTATTTCCATGCTGTCAATTCCGACTCTGGATGAGCTCTTTTGTGGTCCAGTGAGCTGCTTCATAGGGTGTCGTGGCTGCAATCTTTATGGTGAAAGATTGTGAGACCTTCCTCCCAGGAGTTCCTCTACAGTGTTCCTCAAACTCCCTCTTTCCTGTCCCATCACTTCTTATTTCCCAAAATACCAAGTTAGCATTTCTCTTTCAACTGCAATGTAGATCGGGAACTTATGTCCTCTCCCCAGCACGGATCATCTCACCATAAACATCTCATTATTCATCCTCAGTGCAATGCCCTAGTGAATCAGATGTCCGGAATGTGAAAATCCCACTTTGGATGCCTGCCTTCCCAAAGGGTAGGAGGGGATATGGAGGCGCTCAGGTGAATCCATTTCCACTATTGCATAGGTGCGATGTCCTTGTCCTTCCTTTCAATGCACAATTTCATTGAAAACATTTTTGGGTGTTGGGTCGGGAGATTGTTGATGTTGAAAAGCAACATTCACAGGCTGTCTGTGCTCAACCCTTGGCCATTCCTATTTCAAGTGTCCTAGGTTCAAGTGTCCTACCTCCCTCTTATATTCTCTGCACTCATGAGGACTCCTGGAATCCCTAAAATGAAATTGGGCTCTCAGTCCCTTATTGTTTTGTCCTTTGGGGTTTTAAAACTCAAGTCTCACAATTAATGTCTGTGTCTATTCCTGTGTAAAAGGAGTATGTTTGGTCTGGGCATGAGCCCTGGTGCTGGAGTGGGTTACATGCTGAACTGCTTGCTAATTTCAAGTTCAAGGTTTAAAATCAGCAGCCATTCTCCATAAGAAAGATGAGGTTTTCTCATCGTGATGAGATTTACAGTCTCTGAAACCCACAGGGACAGGACTAATCTGTCCTAGAGGGTCACGGTGAGTCAGAACTGCCTCAAGGGCAATGACTTTGGTGGGAGGAACTATGATCAGGTGCAGGAGGAAACCATGGGGGATTGGTGGTGACAATTTAAGTTACCACACTGGGCGGTATAAACCCTAGTAACACCACTGTGGGTGGGGATATTAAAACTCCCAGAATGTCCCACTGTCCAATTCTGTAAAGTCATGATCACCCAGAATATTAACCAGTCACTGTAGTAATTTAGATAAGGTTTTAAAATTATTCGACCTCTGAAAAATAAGACTTGCAGTTGCCATGAAACATAAAACCTTCCAGTTTTTTTCTCCCACGGCCCAGTGTTATTAGAACACCACTGGGAAATAGAATTGCTTTACCTAATCAATGCTTACACATCAGACTTCTTATCTTAACTGTTGCCTTTTTCTAAACATACTCATATTAACTATTTATTTATTTGTAGGATTTTATGTTCTTTGAACATTCACTGGCTGGATTATAACAAGCAATATGACCAAACAATAAAATATGCACAGCATATTTCAGTAAGTAAGAAGCAAGTTTAAATGATCTCTTTCTCTTTGAAGATATCTATATTTGAGACGATCTAATTCTTTCATTTTCTCCGAGAAATCCCTTGGGCTCTGCATTTCATTTCTGAATGGCTTAAATATTTGGGGGGGTTTTGGTAACAAAATGTTAATTATGGTATTTATTAAAACACAATTTAATGAGGCAATTATCTAGTGCGAATATATTATAGCTAAATGCAAGATTACTGGTCAGAGCACAAGGTTGCTTTGAGAGATTATCATTTTTCCTTTTTATCCTTTTGAAGTTATTGCATGGGTAAGCATGAAAGATGAGAACTAAGGCTTACAGCATCACTGATGAAAATTCAATGTTTAGAGAACACTTTGAAGTTTTTCTAGTACTAAGGCTGGTTACTAATCAAAAGAACTGAATATTTAAAATATGTTTTCAAAAGTAGTTTCTTTCAACTTTGCCTCTTAATTTTCTTATTGTAGTGAGGCATTTTCACTTCACATTGCAAAAGTTAAAGGTAGAGTAAATAATATGTTTAACAATGCACAGAAATATATGTGAAATAAATTCATTCTTGGGGAAAACACACACTTAAATTCCAAACAAGAGCTAATATTTACAATCCAATGTGTGCTTTAAATACCTGTTCTAACAAGATATCTAGATAAGCACGCAAAGAAACTTTTACATTTGAAAAGTCACAATATTATGGCAAGAATTATAGGTATTTACAGGAAAAGAGTCGATAGTCAAGGAAGAGATTAAAACTCTGAAAAATTTACAACTCCAGACCTTGAAATAAGCAAACAAAAACAACAGAATAAAAACGTAATCGATGTGGGAATGAAGATATGAAGAAGTAGTGAATTGAATTAACTGATGATTTTTACTTTAATGTTTTTAGAGTTCTCCAGATTAGTGTACCTGATCATCTACATGGGAGAAAGATGGTGCATTCTACTCCTGTAACCAGTTACTGTCCTGGAAACTCAGGGATAGTCCTGCCTTGCCCAAGAGTGTCACTGAGTCAGTAGCAACTGAATTACAGTGTGTTTGGTTTGGGTTTTAACTATGTACATATAACAAAAGCCCATGCAAATAAAAAATGATCAGGGAACAAGTGATCCAAAATCAGTGGTGAGGAGGGTGTAAGAGACCTGCAAGGATTGAACAAGGGAAGTGTAATTTAGAGGAATTACTGAAACCCAAATGAAGGCTGAGCATGATAATGGGAAAAGAAGAAAGTAAAGGGAAATAGAGGAAAAAACTAGGAGACAAAGGGAATTTATAGAGGTCTAAACACAAGCATGTACATAAGTAAGTATATTTATATATGATGATGGGGAAATAGATCTATGTGCATATATTTATAGGATTAGTATTAAGGTTACAGATGGGCAATGGGCCTCCACTCAAGTAATTCCCTCAATGGAAGAACATTTTGTTCTATTAAACTGGCATTCCTTGATGTTTACCTTCCTGACACTATCGCTGAAGACAAATAGGCGCATAAGCAAATGTGGTGAAGAAGCTGATGGTGCCCGGCTACCAAAAGATATAGCATCTGGGGTTTTAAAGGCTTAAAGGTAAGCAAGCAGCCATCTAGCTCAGAAGTAACAAAGCCCACATGAAAGAAGCACACTAGCCTATGTGATCAAGAGATGTCAAAGGGATCAGGTATCAGGCATCAAAGAACAAAAAAATGCTATCATTATTAATGAGGGAGGGTGCATATTGGGGACCCGAGGCCATCTGTAGACAACTGAATCCCTGGAGATAAGCTAGTCAGGGTACAGTGTAGCAACAATGAAACATATAACTTTCCTCTAATAATAAACACATAACTTTCCTTAAATGCTTCCTCCTCCACCCTGCCACGCCCCCTCACCACCACCCCTGCCAGTATCATGAGCTCAGTTCCACCTTACAAATCCGGCTGGACTGGATGATATACACTGGTACAGATAGGTACTGGAAACACAGGAAATCCAAGACAGCTCATCCCTTCAGGGCCACAGATGAGAATACCGGGAGAGTGGAGGAAGGTGGCGTGGAAGGCAGGAACTTATTACAAGGATCTACATATAGCCTCCTCCTTGGGGGACAGACAAGAGAAAAGTGGGGTGAAGGGAGATGTCAGACAGTTTAAGATATGATAAAATAATAATAATTTATAAATTAGCAGGGCTTCATAAGGGAGTGTGGAGGGAGGGGAAAAATGAGAAGCTGATACCAAGGGCTGAAGTAGAAAGAAATGTTTTGAAAATGATGATGGCAACAAATGTACAAATGTGGCTGACACAATAGATGGATGTATGGATTGTGGTAAGAGTTGTATGAGTCCCCAATAAAATGATTTTTCAAATGATCATAGTTTTTCTCCCCTTTTTAGAAATAAAGGACTCAGTTTGTTTTAAGCAAAGCGTTATGTGGCCTTTCTGATTCTACTTTAGAATCAGAAATTACACAAATACTACTACCACCTACAAAAGTGTTTAGAGGAACTTCAGGAAATCTTTAAGAAAAGGGAGGGTCTCCCAGGAATCTGACACTAGGTTGAAAAACCAACCCACTGACATCCACTTTATTCTGTCTTATGGTGACCTCATAGTTACTGTAGTATAGTACAAAGTAGAACTGTCTGTTGGTTTTCTGAGATTGTAAATCTTTATGAGAATAGATAGTCTCATTTTTCTATTAAGGAGCAGTTGGTGGGTTTGAACCATTGACCTTGTGGTACTTAACCCACTACCCCATAACAGTCAGGTTTTCTGTTACCAAGTTCTAAATGCCATTAAGTCGATTCTGACTTATGGAAACCTATAGGACAGTATAGAAAAGAGCCTGTGGTTTTCTAAGAGTGTTGTTCCTAAAGGGGGCAGAAAACGTCATCTTTTTCTCATGGGGCAGCTTTGAACTTTCAACCCTGAGGTGAGGCCAACAGGCAACCTCCAGCTTCTCAAATGAAACTCACTGCCATCAAGTTGGTGCAGATCTACTGTGACCCTAGAGGAGAGAGAAGAACTGCCCCTTTGAGTTTCTGAGATCCTAACTCTTTATAGGAGTAGAAAACCCTACAGGGAGAAGAGTGCTTTTGAACTGCTAATTTTGAGGATCGCAGCCCCGTGTTTAACCACTGCACCACCAGGCTCTTCCCCAACAGGTTAGTTGCTTAAAACTAATGCTGTTAACTGCTTTCCAGTGGCCACAAATTATGGTTATTCCATTGATAATGGAACAAAATGCTCCTGGGTCGTGGGGACCAGATTGCTAGAGTCCCCAGGTTGTTCACTGACTGGGTTTTCAAAAGCAGTCTGTCAGTTTTTTCTTCCTAGTTTGCAATGAGATTATATGAACACATGTTATCTCCTAGAAATAACCTTTTTATTGTTGTTAAGTCTATAAACATGAGGTTCTTGGGAAAGGGCTGATGCGGCATAAAATGGAAAGAGAAGGAGTCTGGGTCACATTTTCTGGTCCAGGATCCTTTAGTATTTTCTACCCGTCCTTTGCCCCTTTTAAAATGACCCCCTCCTGGGACATGCAAAAAGCACATCCATATCGCCTCAAGTAGAACCTAAGTGATCTTCTCTCTGCCAGGTAGACAGTGTAGGCCATGTCCACCTTTAAAAATAGCTAGGCCTCAAGATCACACGCCGTCCTTAGCCCAGTCCCACTAGTATCGCCATGTGTTGAGAGCATTGCAGTCATGGCCGGGAAGAAAGAACTCTTGGAGAGAGAGACAGGCCTCCCCTTGCCTCGAGCTCTTCCATTCGCTCGCAGAGCAAGCTGGAGCCTATCACTTGCTCTTTCTGAACTGCCTTGGCTACTTTTCAGCAGCAAAAGTGTAGCAGAGCACAGCATCTCCTTCCATTAACCAAAAAGCAAATGGACTCTGGTCCATTTACCATGGTGAAATGGGCCCTAGCACTAGTGGAAATGGCCAGACAACACCTCTGGTCACTAACGATAAAATTCCTTCTTAAAATAGAGCAATCGCTTTAAAGCTGGCTGCAGTGAGGGAAACGGCTTTTGTGCTCTGCTGTGGAATAGATCCATTACAACATGCTAGGATCCATCCCCTCACCCCTTGGTCACAGAGGACTAAGTTGCTCTTTGTACTTCTTCTATCCTCTGCTTTCTATATGTCATGAAGTATAACACCATGCAAGAGCAACCTAGTCCTTCCGTGTTCAAATGCAAGGCCGGAATGAAGCAGATTCTCGGTACCTCCTGGCTCCTGGGCAGTGCCTTTGCCTGGTGCCCAGGCTTTCACAGCACCTACTCCTGCCCTGCTCACTCAGAGACAGACTTGGCCAGGTTCAAGGGCCTTTCATTCAATCAATAATTCATTTATTAGTAAACATATATGAACTTCCTTCTATAATACCTTCCAGAAATAAAGTCCCTGGAGTTAAGTATTTCAGATAGACTTGGTTGGCCAGGTTCAAGGGCCTTTCATTCAATCAATAATTCATTTATTAGTAAGCATATATGAACTTCCTCCTAGAAATAAACTCCCGGGAGTTAACTATTTAGGTGAAGATAACCATTAGTCCTTCAGTGGTGCAAAAGTTAGATTTCACATGTGAAAAGGGTATTTTGTCAAGCTGCTATAAAAGGAAGACTTACATGGTCCAGGTGCAAAGTTAAGACTATTTGACCTGGTCACGCAGAGAGTGGATTGCATATGCAAGGAATAAACTAAATAAAGATGGCTAGACAGAATTTTTTAGGCTGAGGTACTACCATTTATAAATGTTCAATGACAGAGAAGGTGAAGGTATGACCATTTCAAGTGCTTTGAAGGAGGTCAGTGCAGTTGAAGTTTAGACAGTAAGGTGAACTAGAGTATAAAATGAAGATTAAAAAATCATGTATGTTACATGTTTTGTTTGTTTGTTTGACTCTAGCTCAGTTGCAAAAGTATCCAGTGAATGTTTCTGATGAAAACATTCACTGATCCCTGGAGGGGGCAGGAATCAGAGAGGATGCTCCTGGATGGGTCTGTGAGTTCCTGGAGTAGTTTATAGCTGTTGCCACCAAGTCAAATTCAACACACAGCAACTCTGTATATGAGGAGTTTGTAGTCCTCCTGAGGGCTTCTGAGATTGTCAATCTTCATGGGCAGCTGGAGCTTCCTCCTAAGAAGTAGCTAGAGGGGTTGAACCATAGACCCTAAGGTTAACAGCTCAAGGATTAACCTACAGTGCCACCAAGTACTCTTTTGTAGGGCTTTAGATGACAAGTAATACAGCTTGGAATCATGTGGAAGTCCTGTAAAGGGAAAGGAGTGAGCAGATTGGAGATATATTTAGGATGTAAAATGAACCATACTGGATATGAGGTTCAAAATAGGAATATGAAGAGAAAAGGGGGAACTTATGTGCTGCTTTCCAATAAAGGAAACATTAAAAGAGAATCCAGTTTGCGGGAAAAAGGATAGAATTTTAAAAGAATCAAATCCGTAATGCCTGCATGCATTCCAAAGGCAGGTGTCAAATAGTCCGGTGGGCATCTTTTCATCTAGTGAATGTCTGAAGTGAGTGATTCATTTAAGGAAACTATGAGAGTCTATGGATTTTGTGGCTTTGAATCAATCCCAATTCAAACTGTAAGGGGCAGGACCGGGCATAACTGCCACATAGGGGATGCAAGCATGCAATTTAGAGTTCTAACTACCAACATTTAAGCTAGTGCTGGCTGCTTGGCCATTGAGCCAGCAACTCTACTTGACTTCACAAATGTTTCTGAAAAGTAATTTGGGCAGTGAGCTTATCGAGTGACTATTTAATAACTTACATGTACAAAGCACTCTGGCTGCAGTGCTCCTTAGAGGTAAGGATGGTGAAGATTTGTGCTATATACTTTGAACATGTAGCCAGGAGAGAACAGTCCCTGGTAAGGACATCATGCTTGGTAAAGTAGAGGGGCAGTGGAAGACAGGAAGGTCCTCAAGGAGCTAGATGAGGTGTGAGGATACTGGACTGAATGGCGCATTTTCCCTACCCTAGAGTCATTCAACAAATAATTACTGAGCTCATACATCGGGTAGACAAATGATGTCTGCTTTAAGGTTGAACAATAAATAAAAGCAAGCTACTTCTCTTGTGGAGTTTACAGACATATTACACACAAAGATACGTAAGAATCCAAAAGAGAAAAGTAAGCATGCCCATAGGTCCTGGTATATACTGACAGAGAGTCTACACTTCAGCGTAAAAATAGTAAGCTGAATTTACTCCTTACTTAAGCAAGAGAGAGCTGTTTGTAAGACACAGCTTCCAAGCAGAGAAGAGAACTTATTTGTGTTTGTTTGTTTGTTTGTTTGTTTGTTTTAGGGCATCACTGCCCTCTGGTGGTAGGAGTAGGAGGCCAAGCCTTTGCTCCTGTGGAGCCGCTGCTGGAATTGGACCTCCATCCCAGTGGTCCGCAGTCCCGCGCACAACCACTATGCCACCGGGGCTTAGCCCAAGAACTTACTTTTTTAAGGATTTAAAAAGAATGAAAGTTCGAACCTGGAATGTTGACTTTCCCTGTGGAAATGTGTTCACTATGGTAGAAATATCACTAATTATCTGACATTTAGAAGTGTATTCACTGGAGTGAAGCTATTGATAGTCAACTGGCTTTCAAAGGGGAAAGTTATTGATTGACTGGCTTTCAGAAGTATGTACAATGGTGTAAATCTGTTCCTAATTGAATTGATTGAATGCTGCTTCTGATTGTTACTCATTGCTATGGTGACCAATCAACTGTCTCTCGTTGATTGTCTAGTAAACATGGATTTGTAATGACCCTGTCTAATAGAGAAGAATTACCGCATAGGCTTTCCCAGGTGGTAAGCTTTCAGAGTCCATTGCCAGGTCTTCGCTTCCATGCCTGCAAACCCCAAGCCCCTAGGTTAGAAGCAAAGTGTTTAAGAATTGTGTCCCCAGGGTGACTTCAGTTTTCCCCTAAGAAGTTAATTTTATATTCTCAAAAAGTATGAAAAAACCTCAGGACAAAGAAATGAAAGCCGTGATTACTATTACACATGAGTGGAGATCTTTAAAGAAAAAAAAAGAAAATATGTAAATTGTAATGACATTGAGGGGAGAAAGAGCCCCTGACAGGTGCAAAGGCAAGCAAAGGCTCATACCCAAACTCACCTGCTGGGCGAGTTTAGGAAATACAGGCCTGTGTTAACTGGAACACAGTCAAAAAGCGGGCTGGGCTGCAGTAGAGAGAGCAGCCAGGGACTGGACAATATACTGCCTTGAAGGAGTCACTGACAAACTTGGTGGTTAATTGAAAGTAGGTGATAGTCGGAATATTAAGAATAACTCCACAGTTACTATTTAGCCTGATTTTCTGCTGTGGGAAAGCAAAGATGTAGCCATGCCATTCAGCAAAATAGGTGCAATTCAATATCAAAGGTGCTTGGATAAAATCATATGAGCAAGTGTTTTGTTTCTAGATGTTACATAAGTATTTGTGTGTGGAATGGCAAGTGTCCAAAGATATACTTAAAGGAATGCTCATTTTAATATTCACAATAAAATAACTATTGCTGTTAAGTGCCATCAAATCAATTATAAGTCAAAAAGACCTGTGTACAAGAGAACAAAACACCACCAGACCCCCCACGAGGCCATTCCCACCATGCTGCAGCCACTGCCTCAATCCATCTTGTCCAGGGCCTTCCTCTTTTCACTGCCTCCATTTTACCAAGTATGACGTCTTTCCCCAGCGGTGTATCTCTCCTGATAACATGTCCAAAGTATGTGACACATGTCTTTATTGCAGTTTGGGTAAAGGTTAATAATTCACTTTTTTTTAAACTTTTTTTGGGGGGAAGGGCATCACTGCCCTCTGGTGGGAGTGGAAGGCCTAGCCTTGCTCCTGGAAAGCTGCTGCTGGATTTGAACCACCAAGCCAGTGGGCTGCAGTCCAGCACTCAACCACTATGCCACTGGAGCTCAGCCCATAATTCACTTTTTATAAAAATAAAAATTCATATACAAAATACATGGTATCATGAATATAGAAATCTGGAAGACTACATGTTGTGGGGACTTTGTGGGTAACTGTATTTTTAAAAGGTTTGTATCAATAATTTATCATATATTCACAGTGGTTAACACTCAGTGTCCTTAAATGCAATTATTTAGACTTGCTTCATAAGGAAGCATTTTGTATGAGACAGAAAACACAGGTAAGGGCAGTCATCAAGGAAGGGAAAAGGTGCTTATTAGAGACTGCTCTCACTCTTTTCAATTACTTTCTAAATTGATGTTGAATATGCATTTCCATATTTTTCTCTGTATCTGTCTCACAATACTCAACAGTTTATAATAAAGTTGTAGTAGAGTTCTTGAGATTTATTAGGAATATTAATGCAATACCCCCACATCGGTTAAATATCAATTATTAAATTTGACTTCGTGGAATTCAGCTGTAGTATCATTTGGGCAGGTATCAGTTGCATAGTAACGTCCAAGGTGGAACAGACACATATTCTTTTACCAAGACACTAAGCCAGACAAAATGTGTACTGTGAAATCATTTATTATCTAATTTGCCAAGAAATAATGTATTTTTTCCTGAGAGGTTGCAAACTCATAGTGGAATGTTAAATTAATACGTGAGCCCAGAGCCCTGTAGTGTAGTGGTTCATCTGTTGGCTGTTATCTGAGAGGTCGGCAGTTCAAACCCTCCAGCTGATCTCTAGCGATCTGCTCCCATGAAGATGACAGCCTTGGCCACCTCATGGGGCAGCTCAGCTCTGTACAAAGTCACTGTGCGTTGGAATATCACTTCAATGGCAGACAGCAACAACAAGAATGCTGTTAGAATAAAAATTACCTCACAAAACAGAAGATTTCATCATCTCTATTCAGAAAAACTCAGCAAGCTATTATTTCTTCCCTTAGCATGACTAGTGAATATAATGTTTATGTAAATATGATTTATTAAACCTCTGGGGCTATCAATCTTCCGAAGTCTCCTCTAATTGTATAATTAGGTTCTAAGTGATTAAGAGTTGACCTATTGAGCTAAATTGATGCATTATGTTTTCTGAGATGCAGTAGGGAGACATGAAGTCTGGATTTAGATGTAAGTCATTTAAAACACTGCACTGCAAAGTTGGAAACTATAAGCCTACCAACATTTACTCATTTTTTTTGTCTTTCTATCTCTCCATAAAGAGAATGATGTGTAAGTTTCAGCATTTTAACTCTTTCTTAATGACTGTCTTCTCTTTCAATTCTGGGAGAACTCTTTTACTCGTAACAGAATAACAAGTTAATCAGTCTGCTTTTGTTCCATTGATTTTGGTGTGTTGGTCTGCAGACATAGATTATGAGATTTCTAGCCTCTTCTTCTGCAGCAAACTGAAACCCACCCAGGTTGCCACATTCTGTGCGTCCCTGACACTACAGGTCCTTGTGGGTGCTGCTATTAGCTCATTATTTGTAGTTGTTACAGGAGCGTTTGCTTACATTTTTCATAGCCCCTTCCCTCATTTTTTCCATGAACTCACTTTCTATCATGCACTAACTCAGGGTTCTTTATGAAACCTTTCAATTACCCTAACACCTAATCCAAAGAAAACAAAAATCTCATCAGATTTTTAAAAACTCCCTATAGCACTTAACGTGGTTATTCATAATTCATTGCTAAGAATTCAGTTTGTTCTTATTTTAAATTTCTTAAAATCCAGAGTATTACATTCTATTTTCCCCCTGCTTCCCTTTAGGCTATTCCATTTGGTTCTGCACTTGTCTTCCTCTTCTCAGTTTTTAAGTATGATGTTTGACCTGACTCTTCTCATATTTCACCAAGTCAATGCATGCTCAAGGTTTCAAGTTTCTTGCATCCAAACTTTAAGCTAGGACTTTCCTCTGAGTATCTGCCAATTATATTCACCTCCAAGTTCCACAAGCACCTCCAGATCAGCATGCCACAAAAGGCTTCCCAATAACCAATCATCGTATTTCTTAGGTGGGTAAATTCATTATTAATTAGCACCAATAGATATTTCGAGTGCATTTTGTGGGGGGGCGGGGGCATCACTGCCCTCTGGTGGTCGTGGGAGCTTCCCAGCCTTGCTGCTGCTGGATTTGAAGCACCAAGCCAGTAGGCCACAGTCCTGCTCTCAATCACTACGCCACTGGGGCTCAGCCCTGGAGTACATTTTTGACACGTTCCATTCCATTAACCAAATGCCAAATATCCACCTGTTTGGCTTTTTCAGTCCTTCTCATGGCTACTAGCCAACCCTGAGACTGCTAAATTCTCATTGGGCCAGGGCTCTCTGACTCGGGGTCCAAATGACATGCACCACTACTGCCTCTTCTGGATGGTAGTGAGATCTCCCTTTCTCCTGACATGGCTCATTTAGCCCTCATTTGGTTTTCAATTCAAAATTAACTGTATTAGTAATCACTTGCAACTGAATCATATTATCCCATCAGTGCCTCCCCCTGACCTTCCCTTCTCCAGATCCATCAGCAAGAGGTGGTTTGGTGGGAGTTACTAAGACTGGCTAGCAGAGCCACATTAAATAAATAACTTCACTGGCATTCACATACTTAGTATCATAATCCAAAGAAAACCTGAGCTTTCTATTTGAATTAAGAACCGTTTTCCTTACTCTCCTGAAAATATTTTATCAGTGTAATTAGTAAACAGTATAATTAAATTAATAAATGTTAAATTGAAACCTTCTAAATGGTCAGATCAAGGTTGTCAAAGGATTGAACTGTGTGCCCACCTCAGCCCAAAATACGTATTGAATTTTCTAAGCCCAGGTTCCCAGTATTGTGAGGTCAGCCTCCCATTTATTGTCTAAGGATGCATTGTAAATATTAACTTGATGTGGTAATGAGGAAATATTAGAGTGGGTTGTATCCTGACTTACAACCTTACAAAAGGGCATGACTCAAGTTCCACCAAACCCAAGTCACCACTCTTACTCCATTACTCTGGCTATGCTTGTACTGACATTACAGCCTTTTTTGAGTCCCATCTCTCAGCTTCTGAAAGGAGAGAGGAGCAGACAAGACTCACCTCCGAGAAAGAAGATCTGGGAACAGAGGCTGTTCTGGGCCCCGGGGCTTTCGTGCTGAAGACCTCCTAGATCTGTGACGAGTTTGCTGCCAGGACACAGGGAACTGGCCCACAGAGGGCCACTGGAGATACAGAACTTGGCCGGCACTGACAATGGGAAACAAGCTGAATTCTGACTTCTGGCCTTCTGTGCTATGAGACGATAAATGTTTATTTATGACAGCCTATGGTATGTCTGATAGCAGCATTATATCACTAAGACAAAGGTGAAGAGCAATAATAATATCACTTATCAAAGGGAGACAAAGCAAATAAAGGGCGCCTGGACCACAATAAACTGCAATCCCTGGTGACTAATTATGCTGCTTACATGTGCTTTATCAATGTACCAGACACCGTGTACTTTGGCACAAAATTTGGAAACCAGATTTTTGCCTTAAAACAGCAACAAAGGTGTAATCCTTTTTTGGTAGAATTTCCTAGTTTGTTTGTTTTTTTAAAAAAGAAAAGAAACATAAATATATAGCCCATGTAGATAATCCACATAAATATTTAAATAGCTAATTTTCTCAGTTTTAACACTACTATTTATGAAACAAATGTAAAGTGTAACAAAGAAGTACATTATGGAAAGGTGTAGCCAGAAAAAGGTGTAGTCCCTTCTTCTTCCCTGCGGTCCTTGATTAGCCATTATGGATGAATTGGGCAACTAGGTAGGGATCGGCAAAATGTAGGAACACATTATTGTTGTGTGACTTCTATATTGTTATATGAACTTTATATTACAAAGTATATTTAAAATATTAAGCTCAGGAACACAGCAGAGAAGATAGACGTGTTCAATAATTACAGAAAGATATGATGGCAATTAATTCTGTAAATCTCATACATCGAAGTGTTTCTCCTTCTAGGATAGGAAGAAAATAACTTCTATTCCTGAATGTATTTCATAGTTCTATTCCTTATTCCAATAAAATAGGGTCCTTTGTGTGAATTACTGAATGCAAAAAGCATTTAATTGGGTATATCCCTCCCTAATGCTTTATACCTACTCACAGTTTTCAGAGAATGGCAAACTATAGATCACTTTGCCAAATGAAATATTTCAATTAATCAAAGAGCTAATAGCAAAGTAACATAAGATGAGGAGATACTGAGACTCACACTGCTTGTACATTTTTATTCTCATTCTCCATAAATTTGTGACCATTTACTGAGCCCCCACCTGCGCACCCACTCCCCACTCCTCCCAGACAGCAGGGAAGAGACTGGGAAACTGCAAAATAGTTAAAACACCAGCATGGCACTTTTCTCACTTAGTTCTGGAGCAATGGGAAAGATGATGCACTGTTTTAAATAACCTTGAACCAGTGCTTCTCCACCTTCCTAATACCCTGCGACACTTTAATAGCGTTGCTCATGTTGTAGTGACCCATCCCCCAGCTGTAAAATTATTTTCATTGCTACTTCAGAGCTGTAATTTGGCTACTACTCTGAAACAGGAAACCCCAGTGAAAGGATCACTCGACCCCCAAAGGGGTTGCAACCCGCAGACTGAGAACTGCTGCCTTAGGCTATTTTATTAAGATTGAACTAAGAGTTCTGGGCATGTCCATTCGATTGCATTTTGTTTATATATTTGTGTCTCCCTAGTAGATGTTCTTATTTCTCTTTCTAAACAAATTGTCATCATCTAAAGTCAAAACTGTTTCCATCTCAAAATCCCCCAATTCCTTTTTATTTCTATTTATCTCTGAGTTTGTGCATTTCCTTCCTGCTTACACAATAGGAGGTATTTTGTAACCTTATTATGATAACCCTATTATGGAATTAAGGCTTATTATGGGGAAATTAATTCTGGCAACTTATCTTGGGCCCATGACTAATCATTTTCCTCAGGCTGTACATTTCTTCTCAGCTGACTCTATACAGGAACTCTTTGTGTATCTCTCCAACATGACATAAACCACTTTGTTTATGAATTTTATTACATTTCTTTGGTTACTGTGAGATTAAAAAAAAATTAACCAGGCACATGTAAAGTGTAAGATGTGATTAATGATAATGATTGGTTATTATTACTAAATAGAGGAAATGTCAAATATGCATGTCAAAAAAATCAATAGTTTTATTTAACCAGGAGCTCAGTAGTAATTATTTAAGTGGTCCATTTGTTGAGATGAAATGGCAGAAATGTCCACTAGTAGCTATTACAGAGTGATAGCTGAGCACCACACATGTCAGCAGTTTTGCACCGCATGTATTCTATACCCTAACACAGGGGTCGGCAAATTCTTGAGACCAAAGAGCCAATCCTGTCCCTCCTAACAACTTTACAATCACTCAAGAGCCTTAAATATGCTTTTCCAAACATATGAAATCACCATGAACTGAAATAATAACCTCCGAATAGTTTCAACGCTACTTCAGAGCCACACGTTCACACTGAAAGAGCCATAGATGTCTCGCGGCCTGCAGTTTGCCAACCACTGCCCAAAAGTAATAGAATCCAAACCTTGAAAAGAACATTAGCAAACGGAAGGAAACCTGGAAAAGAATAGCCAAAGGGATGAAGAGTCAAGAAATCACAGTGTGTGAAGAATAACTGGAGATATGTAGCCACAAAAAAAGAAAATATGGATTTTATATTGACAAGTTGGGGGTGAGTTTATTCTGAAATGCTCTGTAGTACCTCAGACTTCCTTTTTGCAAGACGGAGGTTAAAAATAAAGGCATTTTCTTCATAGGATTATTGTGTGGAGTAAGTGAATCATTGCATATAAAACACTGAGAAAATTTCCTTAATATTTAAGCTTTATTTAAAAAATTGAGCTCTATTTTAAAAGTTGGTGTATCAAGTAAAACACTGTTTTAAAAAAAGAAATAAAGTAGATCACCTCTCACTCCCCAATTCCAAAACATATAAAGTCACAGTAATCAAGATAACTTGGTATTGGTACAATCCTACATATGTAGACCAACGGATTAAAACTGAGAACCCAGAAGTAAAACAAGTACCTACAGACACCTGATTTTTGATGGAAAACTAAGACACATTGCTGTGGGGACACAAAGTTAGGAAAGAGGTATTCATTAAAAAAAATGGTGCTGGTTCCATGATGCTCACCTTCCCAACATGATAGCTGAAGACAAATATGTGCATGAGGAAATGTATAGAAGAAAGCTGATGGTGCCCGGCTATCAAAAGACATAGCATCTGGGTCTTAAAGGCTTGAAGGTAAACCAGTAGCCATCTAGCTGAGAAGCAACAAAACCCATATGGAAGATGCATACTAGTCTATGTGATAATGAGGTGTGGTTGGGATCAGGTATCAGGCATGAAAGAACAAAATATCATATCATTGTGTGTTCAATTTCCTAACATGATCATTGAAGAAAAATGTGCGCCTAAGCAAATGTGGTGAAGAAGGCTGATGGTGCCCGACTATCAAAAGATCAAACATCTGGGGTCTTTAAAGGACTGAATGTAAACAAACAGCCATCTAGCTGAGAAGCAACAAAGCCCATATGGAAGAAGCACCCCAGTCTGTGTGATCACATGGTATATCATGGGACCAGGTATGAAGCATCAAAGAAAAAAAAATCACTGTTAAAGGGGGAGTTCAGATTGGGGACCCAAAGCCCATTTATAGGCAACTGAACATATCCTCACAGAAGGGTCATAGGGAGGAGACGAGCCAGTCAGGGGATGCAGTGTAGCAATGATGAAACATTCAACTTTCCTCTAGTTCTTAAATGCTTCCTCCCCACCCACCTACACACTCTATCATGATCCCAATTCTATCTTAAAAATTCAGCTACACCAAAGGACACACACTGGTACAGATAGGAACTGGAAACACAGGGAATCCAGGACAGATGATTCCTTCAGAACCAATAGTGAGTGATGATCCTGGGAGGGTGGAAAGACAGTGGGGTCAAAGGGGAGCTGATTACAAGGCTCTACATATAACCTTCTCCCTGGAGGATAGACAACAGAAAAGTGTGTGAAGGCCAGATGTCGGGCAGTGTAAGATATGACAAAATAACAATAATTTATACATTATCAAGATTTCATGTGGGAGGGAGAGGGAGGGGGAAAAATAAGAAGCTAATACCAAGGGCTCAAGAGGAAAACAAATGTTTTGAGAATGATGATGGCAACAAATATACAAATGTACTTGTCACACTGGATGGATGTATGGATTGTCATAAGAGTTGTATGAACACCCAATAAAATGATTTTTAAAAATTAAGATAAAATAAAAACTATTATACACACTAAAAAGAAAAATGTAAAATTTCACCAAAATCACCAAGAAGAGGAGACATAATTAGCTAAAAATAAAGTTAGAGAGAGTGAAAAAAAAAAGTGCAACACACACACAAACACATCTAAAGCTCCCCAAAATTATAGATGTCTGTTTTGGTAGTTATTATTCCTGGGTTAATTTCTTGTTTCAATTCTTTTTAAAAATAATAATTTATAAATTTTCAAAGGTTCAAGGGAGAGAGATGCAGAATGGAGGGAAAAAATATGAGAAGCTGATACCAAGTGCTGAAGTAGAAAGAAAATGTTTTGAAAATGATGACAGCAACAAATGTACAAATGTGCTTGACACGATGTATGTATGTATGGATGGATGGTGATAAGAGCTGTACCAGCCCCCAATAAAATGATTAAGATGATAATAATAAATAAAATAAAATTTTAAAAAGAATGATTGGAAAATATAATAATAAATGGTGCTGGAAATTTTGGATTTTCCCTTGTACAAGAATGAAGCAGGACCCAGAGCTCACACCATATACAAAACTGAACTCAAGGTGGATCAAAGACTTAACTAAACACCTTAGAACTATAATGATTATCAATGAAAATATAAGAACAAAGTTAAGGACTCTAATACAAAGCATAAATAAACAGTCAAATATAATTTACAAAAACACCTATGCTACAGAAAACAAAAGAGATTAAGTGGAACCTCTTGAAAATAAAGACATACAAAGTCTTTATTAAAAGAATAAAAAATAAACTCACATAGTGGAAAACATTTTTTGGTGGTGACATGAAATAAAAAGGTAAGCTTGAAAATCTACAGATTTTTCATAAGAAAAAAAAAACACCATCCAATCAGGAATGAGCAGAAGACAAGAATAGTCAATTCACTAAAGATGGCATCCACAAGAAGAAAAGCTCACGATCGTTAACTGTAAGAAACAATAACAACTCGTGGTGCTGGAGTCGATGCTGCCTCACAGTGACCCCCTGCAGGTTTCTGAGACTATGACTGTTCACTGGGGTGGAAGTTCCAGTCTTTCTGCTGTGCTTCAAACTGCTGCCCATGCGGATGCCAGGCCACAGTGTAGCCACTGCACTCAGAGGGCTCCCGTGAGCTGTAAGAGAAATACAAAACAAAGCAATGGCATGATGCCACCTCACACCTACACTGATATCAACCTTCAAATAAATAAATAAACCAAAAACAAAAAAGTAGCATACTGGAGAAAATGTGGAAAGATGGAATTCCTCATGCATTGCTGATATGAATGCATATTGTTGTGACAATGGAAAACAGTATGGTGCATCCTTAATGGGAGTAGAAACACCATATAGCCCTCCAATCTACTTGGTATATACCTCCCAAAATAAAAAGGTGAACACTCATGTTTATCACAGCACTATCTATGACCGCAAATAGATGGAAATAACCACAATCTTTGTCAGTGAAGGAATAGATAGACTCTGGTACATTGCAAACTGAATTCGAACTCCTGCCATTGAGCCACGTCATAGAGCTCCTTTAGCAGAGGGCAGAACCCCCCTGTGAGTTTCTGCACCACAGTAGACATCCCCGACTTGCTCCCAAGGAGCAGCTGGTGCTTTCCAACTGCTGAGCTTGCAGCTAGCAGCTCAATGCATGCATTCTGTCACCAGAATCCAGATGATGAAAGATCTTAAAATGTTTTCATCTCTTGAAAAAACTTGTAAAAAACCCAAAAGCCTCATCACATGAACAGATTTGTCAGGCATTTTGTTGAGCAAAATTAGTCATCCTCAAAAAGACAAATACTATATGACACCATATTTTAAAAGAAAAACACTAAAACTAAGAAAAGGGGTTTCCATACTGTGGTAGTTACATAATCTCTTTTCAATTTAGGTTTCAGAATGAAGGGGTGTTTAGCCTGTCAATCAGGTTGCAGCTCGATGACCTCATTTGGGGGGCACTAAGGAGATAAATAGGTCACTAGAGGTGACACAGACATATTTCCTGCAAGAAATTAATGACTATGAGCCAAATGGAGCTACACTCATGCAGTCTGAGCCCTGGGAGCTGGAGAAGTCCCATGGAGACCTCTGACAATGCTGAGATGCTTCTATTGTTACTTGGATCCACAAGACTTTTCACCCAATGACCTGTGGTCTTCCTGAATTTGGCATTATTGCATGGCTGCATGAGTCTAAAGATGAATTTATGGACTCGTATTGGATATATGGGCTAATATTGGACTTATGGACTTGACTTGGAATGGACTGAGATGTTTTCTTAATGTACAATTTGATAAATTTACTCTTTGATAAAATCTCTCTTACACACATGTGAGTTGCCCTGAATTTGTTTCTATAGTCTACCAGCCTATCATACATACTGGAAGGGGCAGACTTAGATGGGGACGGAGAGGCTGGGGTAGCAAGCATGGGCTCAGTAAGAGAAGGATTGACTGGAATGCTGTCAGTGTTGTGATGAGTTGTGCTGTATAACTGTTGTATGTGTTTTCCTCTCCACAAATACAATAAAAAATAATGGTCAGAGGCTTGAAAACCCCATTCACATCAGATCCAAACACTGGTCTGAGTGGTTACAGGGGGGAAAAGGGAACACTGAACCTGACTTCAATGCTTTCATAGCACATGGCTTAGTTTCAAACAAGTTAAAAAACATGTGTCATAGTATGCCAACATTGCTAACTACCCCAAAATGCTAACTACCATTATTTTTCCTCTCACATGTTGACCAGGGGCCAATAATGCCCCAAACAGAAAGATATGCATTCACTCTATAATAAAAAAGTGGCAGGATCAGACATTCTCTCAACCTCTCAATTAGTGTAAATGTTCAAGGTTCAACATAGACACTCTCAGTTAGGCAATTACAGAGAATCTTCCAATCTTAGAAAGAAGTGAGACATCATGACCTCTCCATAGGAAACAGTGACACGCTGAAAATGGCACTAACCATCGTTGACAAGGTGCCATGGAAAGGCACCAGTGATGACAAAGAGTTGTCTGCAGATGTTTGAAAAATGATCAGGAACAGTCCTCATTTTCCTGGCATGGGGCTAAGCTGGGCTGGAATTACTCAGGCATTCACAGTCAATAATGTCTTCCACTGGTCAAGAAGTGTGCAAGGGGAGATTCATCACCACGTAGGCAGAACACTAAAAGTATGGTTCTTCAGACCTAAACAAGGAGAAAACCAGTCTGGGAGAAGACCACTGCATAAATTTTTCTTTGAAAACCTACTTCCTGGAGGCTAAGCAAAGGAGTTATTTGGAGAATGCATCATTAGAAGTATTATAACCTTTATTGGTCCAGAATGTTATGATTTATCAGTGGGAGAAAGACAGCTGAAGTCAACTAATGTTTTATTTCACCCACAAAAAAACTAAAAAGGCAACATAGGCTGGCTTTTTGTGTGCATGTGTGTGTGTGTGTATTTGTGTGTGTGTTTGGCTTAGCAAGAATTATGCAAAAATATTAACTTTACATATTAAAATCCATATTCTACATTCTAGCATGGATATGAGGCACACCAGCGCTTTATATACTACTAAGAAAGCCAGAATATTTCAGAAACAACTCATATCATAATGATCACCCTAAAGTCTGTCTCAAATTAATCAGTTATTTTCCCTTGGAAAGATGACAAACCACTTGATACTCTGTGTATGGAATATCTGTAAATGTTTACCTCACTAGATCTCAAATATATATTGAGCAATGCAACTGGATGTTTGGTTGCAAAACACAGAGAGACAGAGAGAGAGAGAGAGAGAGAGAGAGAGAGAGAGAGAGCAAGACTACTCCAGACAGTGAAGCATAAAATAAATGCTAGACAGTGAAGCATAAAATAAATGCACTAAAGGTTATTAGTTCATTTGCAGAGTCTTGGACAAGTGTAGAGGGTCAGGCTGGGACATTCAGCAATAAAAATTCCCACATTATTCAAGGAATTTTCCAGAGGGCTAGAGAAATGTGAAATTCTGATAAAGGATAGAATCAAGAATTCATGAGGGGAAAAAGTAGGTAGCAGAATGGTTGAGAAATCAAGACATCGTTGATGTGAAAAATGCAAATATTTGTTTTTTTCATTCATTCTCTCTATTTTTTTACTCTTAGACTGAACTGGGAGGACTAGTTCTTTAGGAAAGAATCAATTTGAAAGTAAAATATGAATGTAAAACAGTGAAATCAAAACACAGAGAGGAGCAAAAGCCCCAGAGTAGGTGTTGTGAGGCTATGTCAAATTTGATTCTGTGCAAAACTGATTGGAGATGATTGTGAGCACAGGGTCCCTTTGTTGGCACTGGAACGGTTTTTACTGGAGTTTAAGTAATGAACGCTCTACCTGCACAAAACCTATGTATGAGTTACTGCAGTTGTCACTTAGAGACGAAGTGAGGACTGGTGGTTGTGGTGGGTGCCTTTGAGTGTATGCATTTACACTCTGGTAGAGAGAACTTTCTCCTGCAGTGGCCTTGCCTGTGATCTTTTATTAGAAGCAGGTCACCAGATACTTCTCTCCTGGGTGTGGGGGGCGGGGGGGGGTGCGCGGGAGCTTCCCAGGATCCTTTGAAGTCCTTTAGGCTAAGCAAATGGAAAATGCAGAGAAGAGATACCATAGTCCATCCTTCCCTTCACATGACACATTGTACCCTTAGTCCCTCCCATGATCCTTTCCAATTAACTCGTGATGTTTTCCATAGAGATTATTTAAAACCAAAGAGTCCACTGATGTGGGAATACAGTTTAAAATCTAGATTTCTATTCTGACATCTCACTTACTGCCATCTAGAACAGAGTAGAACTGTCTCTGAGGGGCCCCAAGCCGGTAACTTCATAGGAGTAGAGAGCTTCCTCTTTCTTTAACTGTGTACCTGGTGGTTTCGAACCACTGACCTTGCAGTTAACTGCCCAACTTGCAACCACTGTACCACTAGGGATCCTACCAGAATTCATTCACATTTCTTGCTATTTGAAGCTTGCTGAAAATAGAGATATATTTTTATAAAAGAAAAAAACTGCACATTTTTTCTAAATTAGCATTGACAGTAACTCTGATATGTTTTCATTAAAATGTTTTATTAATTTTATAATGATAAGGATGAAGAAAGAAATTAAGTAATATATAAAAAAAACACTTTCTGCTTCATGGAAGTGGCAAGAACTCTATGGGAAAAAGAAGTCTTATTGTTCCCCAGAAATTGCTTAGTATGCACTAGAACTTCCTGAAGCCAGACTTTTTTACACATGAGGGGACAAACAGGGGAGATCCTATCATTGACCTTCCCCTATTAAACTTCCATTATTAGTGAATAATAATAACCAGATAACATTTTCAGATAATTGTAACTGAAGATCCCTTCTTTTCACTAGTGTTTGCAAAAACGTATTAACTTTGACATTTAAAAGGACAAGCCACATAAAATCATCATAAATGACATTGAAACCATTATATTATTGTTGTGCAGAATCATGAAGTCAGTTCTGACTCAGAGTGACTCTCTGTACCACAGAATGAAAAGCTGCCCAGGCCTGTGCCCTCCTAACAACTGTTACAGCCATGGTGTCAATCCATGTTGTCCAGGACCTTCCTCTTCTCCACTGCCCTTCTTCTTTACCAAGCCTGGTATCCTTCTCCAGGGATGGGTCACTCCTGACAACTCATCCCAAAGTACATGAGGCAAAGTCTCACCATCTTTGCCTCTAAAGGAGATTCTGGCTGTACTTCTTCCAAGGCAGATTGTATGTTTAAAATAATCATGCATGTTTTTTAATGTTAAGAAGAAAATGAGGATATGCTTCTGTGTTTGTCTGGGCTGTCTAGTGAAAGAAATTCATAGACACTCATATGTGTATAAAAAGAGCTTTATGTAAAGGGTGATTTATCAAGTATCAAAAGATATATAAACATACATATCGATGTGAAAGAGGGGGGTTGGAGTGGAGACCCAAATTTCATCTGTAGGCGATTGAATGTCCCCTTCCTTCCACAGAGAGGTTACAAGGAAGGGATGATTCAACCATGGTGCAGTATATAACCAACAAAACACCTGTCACCCCTCTAGTTCCCAAATGCTTCCTCCCCACTTGCCCCACTACCATGACTAATTCTACCCACATATAGGCCAGACCAGAGTATATACTTAGGTACAGATAAGCACTCTCAACACATGGAATCCAAGATAGATAAAGCCCTCAGAATTTGTAGTGGGGGTAGCAATATCACAAAGGTAGAAGAATGTTGGGGGGGGGGAAATCAGAAAGGGTGAGCCCATCACAAATTTGGATATAAAGCACGCCCATGGGGATGAATAACAAGAAAGGTAGGTGAAGGGAGACAATGGACAGTGTAAGCAATGAAGTAACAATAATATATAGTTGATCAAGGATTCATGATGGTGGGAGGGTGGGGGAGGAAAGGGGAAAATAAAAGAATTGATACCAAGGTCTCAAGTAGAAAGAACTTGTTTTGGAGATGTTGATGGTAACATATGTACAAGTGTGCTTAATACTATTGGATAATGGATTTTTTTTTTAAGATTTTTAAAAGCCTCGCAATAAAATGATCAATGTAAAAAAATAATTAAGTAAATAAATAAAGAGTGAAAACATCCCAGCCCAGTCCAGATCAAGTCCACAAGCCGGGTTATTAGCCCCTATGTCTGATACCAATCTTCAGAATCACTCAACACATGCAGTTATGCTGAATGCAGGAAGATCACAAAACAGTGAGTTCAAAGTCTTGTGGATCCAATGGTGGTGGAAGCATCTCAGCTGGTGTGGTACTCCACATGGCTCCTCCCAGCTCTAGGACTCTGGGTCCATCAGCATAGATCCTTGTGATGTATATGGCAGTGGTGTGCTTATGTTAATTTCATGATTGAGATGTAGGGGTGGAGATAGCCATTGAGTAGCCAATGAGGCCTCCGTGTGGGCATAGCTTTCTCCTGATATGTCTGGGAAACCTCACGATATTTCCCTCGTGAAGATGAGAAGCTATCTCCCTGGTTGTTGGGAGTTAGTCTCAGAGATGAGGAATCATGGACAAGACAAGATGGCAGTGTCTGAGGAGCCGGAGGAGAAGCCACATGGCATTGCCCTGATGGAGTCAGATCTCTGAAGCAGGAGAGGCTACATGGGGACCTCTGCTAGCGATGAGTTGCTTCTGCCACCACTGGATGCTGTTGATGGACCCTGAGCCCTGGAAGCAAGGAGCCACGAGGGGACCCCTGCCAGTGCTGGGATTCTGCACCCACTGACCTGTGACTTTGTGAGTCAGAAGGAGACATTATAGACTGGTATCAGGCATAGGGGCTAATCTCAGATTTATGGCTTTGTACTGGACTGAATTGGGATGCTTTCTTAGTGTTCTTTTTGTATATAAATCATTCCCTTATATGCACATGCGTGTTCCTCTAGTCTACCCGGACTGACACAAATATGTGAGCAGGAAGATAAAGCAGACAGCATGTGTGCCCTGCCTCCAGGGAGGAAGACAAGAGTTCCCAGAATCCTCAGGAGAAAGCCATTCCCACACAGAGGCAGGATTGGCTATGGCCTGACTGACAGACTAGATTCCACCCCTTTTGCTCAAGTTGACAGAAGATGATGTAACTGCCACAGTTTCCAATGGGTAATACTATTTAGTACTTTCTAAATTCTAACTAATTACTAGGCAATTAAAATTGTCAGTCCTTGTAGATTATTTAATTTTTAGAAAATACAACAAAACCAACAAAAATCAATAAAATATTCAATGAGTTATGTTTAAAAAGAAATCATATTAAAACAATAATAGAAACTGAAGTTGATTGACTATATTATTTATACATGGGGACATTTCCATCTAGAAAGTAAAAAATGTTCCAGAAGAGAAAATCCTTGTATAGAATCTTATACTGCAGTTTATCCCCAGGAATTACACATTGTTAAGGGAACAAGACATGAAGTACGTTCTTGAAGACCCATGCAGATAATTACCTATCACCTTAAAGAGCGGTTCTAATCTGACCTGGGAGGCACCTGTTGTGGTACTCCTCTGGACAAGTGAAAAGCACAAAGACATCAAAAGGAGAAAGAGAAAGACTCCACACAGAATGGACTGATATGGAGGCCCCAACAATGGGCTCAAACACAGCAATGATGAGGCTGACAGAGGGTCAGGCAGTGTTTCCTTCTGTTGCCCACAGGTATCACTAAGACTCAGAACCAACTGAAAGCACCTAACCGTGAGAGCAAACAGAAAGAAGAAGTAAAGCCCCACCTCTAAATATTTTTTTCTAATAGCAGCTATCCACATTGTCCTCAATTTAGTGATCCACGGCACTCCGGTCTTATTTTCTCAATTGTCATTAACAATTGTATGGGCTATCCAATCTAACCTTAGTCAGAGGAGTTGGTCTTTGCCCTTTCCCTAGAGGCTATTATTCCCTACAGGCTGATGTGTCCACTGTAAGAACCAGACCTGGCCTGAGATGAGAGGGAATGGCTGAGTTTCCAAGGTCACAGCCACAACTTCAAAACTTAAAATCTGTAGCCAGCAGGTCAAAAGAGAGGTTGCCGCAGGCACTATAGAGCTTGTGACTGATGCCGGAAGTCCTGCACCCCCTTGGTCTTTCGAACTGTGAGTCCTGAAACCAGCAGACCAATGTTCCATCTTGCAACTTGTGTTAGAATTGAAGGCAACAGGAAAAGTGGATTTGTGCCAATTGCTATCAAAATCTGCAAATAGAGTCCCCCCCCCCATCAATCCCCACAAAAATCTAGCTTGATGCAAATTCTTGAACAGGAATTTGAACAGGGACAAGTCTAACCTGAGCCTGTTACAAGAAATGCCCAGGCTTCCCCCTAACATGCTAGGTTGATGAGCAATCCCTTCCAAGGACCCTAATTAATCAGATTGGTTACGGGCCATCACATGGTTCATGACCGAGTCTGGGAGGCACTGTGGCTAAGTGTTCACCTGCTAAGGGAACAGTTGATCATTGGAGCCCACTGAAGGATTCTGTAGGAGAGAAGTGTGCCAGTCTGCTTCTGCAGAGATTAGAGAATGGGGAACCCTGCGGGTCAGTTTCATTCTGTGCTGGAGAGTTGGTATCTACGAACTAGAATATATTTAACAGCAATCTTCATGTTGTTTAATATGAAGCCTTAGTTCCTGTAATGCTGAAACATGGGGCCCAAACTGTAATGCCCAAACACCTGCGGGGGATGGGTCTAGTTTCGTACTATTTAGTAACCCTAATCCAGCATGGTTGAGACGTTTTAGGAAGTTTCTCAGTTCTTCTCAATGCAGCTTGCCATCATCAATGGCTTCTTTGCTTAGTATCCCCGGGACAGAAAAACGTCAATCTGGGTCACACGTTGGGTCTTCAAGACCACTACCAATGGGAAGGCATCTGGGATGGCATCTTCCATTCCAAGTCCTATGATTCTGTCAACATCTTCCAAGGCCTGCAAACTATGTGAGTGGAACCTAAAAGTGGCTTTAAAAGCGGTATGTGTTGAGTATGAGTAGTTAGTGGCAGACTGCGATCATTTATATTGTGAAATTAGAGTTGTTAGTTGCCATTGAATTGGCTGTGACTCATGTAGACCCAAGGGAAGACAGAGAGAATATTGACACAATCTTTACATCCATTGAGGAACTGGGGTTCATTATTGCTGCTATTGCCCCCATTCAACTCACAGAGGGTTTGCCTCATTTTCATGGCTGCTGTACCAAAGAAGATATTCTTGGCTAACTGGTCTACCCTGTTGATATGTCCAAAAGCAAGCAAGCCAACATTTTGCTGACCTGGATTCTAAGATGCATTCTGATGTGTGTGTTCTTCTAGCAGTACATTCAATATTCTTCATCAACACCATCAATTATTTCACTTTTCTTGTCTTATGCAACTTTCACATGAATACGAGTCAGTTTAAAAGACAATACCTATATGCCAACCAGGAAGATTGGTCAATATGTCTACTATTAAAAGCTATACACCGACCACAAATCCAAGAGATGAAAAAAAAATGAAGAGTCGTAAAAACTGCTACACTTTGAAGTTGATCAAATATGCAGTCAAATAATTTTTGGTGATTGAAAGAAGAGAATTATAGTTAATAAATATAATTAAGCTAGCACAGAGTCTCCATATGCAAACTATGATTCACTGGATGAAAAAACTCACTGCCATTGAGTCAATGCTAACTCATAATGACCCTACAGGACACGGCAGTCCTGCCATTTGTGAGTATCTAAGACTGCAACTTTTAGAGTCAAAAGTCCCCCTCGGTCATTCTTCCACCGAATGACTTATGATTTTGAACTGTTGACTCTGCAATTAGCAACCCAAAGCATAATCCCTAAGCCAGAAAGGCTCACTGGAGGAGTAAGAATGCTGGCGATGCTGTTGAGTAGGTAGTATTAGTCTGTTAACTGCAAAGTCAATGGTTCCAACCCACGAGCTGCTCTGAGGGAAAAAGATGAGGTTATCTGTTTTCCTTAAAGATTAACAGGTTCCGAAACATAATAAAGGGTTAATGTGAGTTTACATTAACTGAATGGAAGGTATTCTTTATTGGGAAAGGAAGACAGATTAACACTGGCCATTAAAAAGTGACCCATTAAGCCCAAGCTATGACTTGCTGAAAGAATAGGCTACTCTATTCTAGGTGGGTTTGGTCTGATTACATGGAGTAATAATGAGAAGCATCTCTATCTTATATTCATTGAACTAATTCTATGGTTATTCCAGGCCTCACATTTTCTTAATGAAATCCTCCACAGCATGCTGTACTAAGATGTTTCTGTGCTGTCTGGAGCTACCAAAAAAAATCTATATACATTTTTAATTTGTGAGCTGCAGTTTAAGAACTGAATAAATAGATATGTTTCAAATCTGAAAGTTTTAAGTGTGTGTCTTTGTTTTGTTCTTAATTACTATAACAAACAGCAAAGTTTAACTTGATTGATCTCCAAAAAGAGGACCTCCAAAAGCAGGAATCAGTCATGCAGAACCCCAGTCGGCTCAGTGAAAAGAGATCAGTGCTGGAGGTCGCTTGTCCACAGGCTGAAGTAGCTACTACAATCACAAGGTCTACATCACTGGACTCAGTCCTGCCAGGAGAATGCCAAGTAGAACAACAGGATGATGACAGATAGTTCAGCATATCAACACTTTGATTTCCTGGTGCCACTTCTATGGGTATTGATTTGGGATTGTTTGGGTAGGATCATGGTAAACAAATGAGTTTTTAAAAAGCAGAATCAGAAGCAGACATGCAAACAAGGTTGACCCCAGGATTAAGGACTAGGTTGATTCTAAGATTGAGAAGAATTCAGTGAGCAACTGCTAGCTCTGAGATACAGGGTCCATTCAGAATTTTAGATGACGTCACCTGACAACCGCAAGGAAACCAGAAACTCAGTTCTTCAGCAGCAAGTAACTGGACTCTGGTACAATCTGCATGAATTTGATAGCCAATTTTTCTAAGCATCTCCTACTAAGAGCACAATTGACATTGATTTCAGCATTCTAAAATTCAAAGTTGTGAATCAGTTGATAAGTTGAATCAAATTATATATTTGATCTATAGAACCTTGAGATAATAAATTTGTGTTGTTGTAGGCTAATAATTATCTTGTAGCTTACTAGAATGACAACAGATAATTATATACAAATGCAAAAATACAATAATTTGAATTGCTGTACAGGCACCCAACTGTTAAACCTTATGATTAGCTATGCCATGTAATATTTTCCTAAAACCAATACCATTGATAAAATGTAGAAAGCTGGCTCATTCCATATTTCTTTACACTTTCTAACTATTTTCAAAGAATGAGCTACTGAAATAACAGAATATTCATCTGTGGTAGGCTTTGTGTCAACTTGGGTGGGCCAGGATTCTCCCTGATAAGATCTAACCTAATGTGGTTGAACCCATGATTCGTTCTTCTGTGGGAAAAACAAGTATCCTTAATCTAGTCACAACCTTGATACAATTGAGATTAGAATGATCACTTGGGATGTGGCCTACATTAGAGTAAATTGGCAGTGTGCAGAGGCTAGCTGTTATATCGCCTGCCAATCCCAGGAGCCATTCATGGACGGCAGACCTTGGATTCATTTAGCTGGCTATCACCAACCTATGGTCTTCCTGTTTCATCTTCCTGATTCCTGTTCTATGGCCCCTGAAGCTATATGAACCAAGAGAAGCCTTCAGCTTACATCTGGCATATGCACTTGAACTACACTGGACTCATCCAACTGTATATCAATAGTGTCAGTTATCTCTTGATAGAAATCTCTTTCATACCAACTATATGGTTTTGCTTCTCAAGAAAACCCAGCCTAACACATTATCATGCCTCTCACGTTTTGTGCAATTGTTTGGTGGCACAAAATATTTTGCCCTAATTAATGTGATAATTTCCACCCCACTAAAAAACATGTAGATTCATATGTCCCCTACATAATGCTGCCCAGGTTATTATACACATATTGGTTTCAAATAATTTTGCATGAGAAATCAATGCTTATTTACCTAGTACCATATTTAAGAATAAATTGCAATTTAACCATATATGCACTACTTTTTCCTCTGTCCCTAACCACCACAGACAGGTCAGATTTAAAATTCAAAGGACAGCCCTCCAAACTGCTGAGTCTTCCTAGGATCTCATGTGCCGCAAGCTAGGAAGTCCATACAACATGTTTACTCTGCCCTCTGGGGACATGATTAAGGGTTCTCTCCACCCTCTCAGTACCAACCGTATCCTCAGTCCTCCTCAGTTCTTCCATGATGATGTCTCTGTCCTTCTACTTTAATCTGAAATGAATGACAGACTTCAAAGAAGCTCTATACTTGGGATCACAGTATTAATATAGGCAATGAAAGTTACAAATGAAGAGACTGATTGGATGAGAACAGAGTAGGTTCCTAGCAGGTCCTGAAAAATGGTGTGCCGCCCTCCCATGTACATTGCTGCCCTTCATTCATTGGGAAGACCATGAAATTGCAGTGTGCAGAGACTTCTTATGTAGGCATGATTGATTCCATTAGGCCCCTCTTCTTTGAGGTTGAGCTGATATCACAAGATGGGTCTTTTGAGCTCACCAACTTCCACTCAAGAAGCACTTAAAATTTGCAAACTCATAAATATAGTCTGGAGACCTCACTAAACACATCAATAACAGGTAATTTCAAGACCTGAGACATTATCTATCAGGAACTTTAGATAGGTTTTTTTGTACCAACATTGTCAATGAAAATAGAAAGGCTTGTGGTGATAATATGGTCAATGAGCATGTGAGGTTAATTGAAGAGCAGATACATAAATGGCTTGGTGAGTCTCACCTTTCTCTCTCTTGCTCTTGGATCTTCAGAACCGTGTGCAGCCAGCTGCCTGGCTTGTCCAGTGCCTTCATTTGCAAGCTACACTACCATGGGATACATAATCCACAGACCATGTCACTGTGAGTTGAGGTTTCTTCAAGCCCTGCTTTGCCATGCTACTGGAAAATACATCTCTTGGGCTGGTGACTGTCGGACTCTGTCATCCGGCTGACTGTTGGTGACCTGCTCTGCTGTTTGCTGCCTGCGACCGGATAGCCTGAATTGCTCTACAGAGAACTACCCAGTGGCCCTCAAGACTCGAAGGACTGCCAGTGTACTAGCTGTTTCACACAAGTGAGTTGCACAGTGCCATTCATACTGCTTTGTAGATTAGTTAACTGTTTATTTCTTATGTTAGATATCTTTCTATCTATATAAATATATATATATATAATTATTAGTACCCCAGTTTTGTTTCCTAGAGAATCCTGTCTAACACAGGAACCAATGACAAAACATAAAATCTTGGGATAAAGTTAATCTTGAAAAAAGGAAACAAACACTAAGTGTGTTGATATTTTAAAAAAAAAAAAGCAATTACCCACACTGGGCCTTAGGTCTGCACCCTGTTCTCCCCCTCATTCGTGATGATGTGATTCTTGTTCTTTGATGCTTGATACCTGCTCCCTATGGCCCCTCTTGATCACGCGTGCTGCTGTGCTTCTTCCATGTGGGCTTTGCTGTTTCTGCGCTGAATGGCGACACGATTATCTTCAAGTCTTTGAGATTCCAGACATTCAATCATGTGGTAGCTGGGCACTATCATTTCTTCTACTCTTTTTGCCTCTGTATCCATTTGTCTTCAGCGATATCAGGAGTCAATTGGTCCATTGATTTTGATTTTTGATCTTTGATGCCTGATACATGATTGTTTCAGCACATCATGATCACACAGGCAAGTGAGCTTCTTTTATGGTGGGTTTTGATGAGCCCTATTGGGCTAGTGGTTAGATTGGAGATTCTGGAAGGGTGGAGAGAAGGTGGGGTAGAGAGATGGAACCAACTGTAAGGATATACACACACATAAACTTCTATTTGAAGGACGGGCATCAATGGAGTGGGTTGGGGGAGAGGTCGGGCAGTGTAAGATATGACAGAACAATAATAATATATAAAGCATTGAGGGCTGGTGGGAAGAGGAGAGCAGAGGAAGTGGGGAAGGAATGGAAAAGCTGATACTAGGGGCTCAAGGGAAAAGGCAGATGATTGGAGAACAATAAGAGCAGCGGACATGTGAAAGTGCTTGGCACAGTATGTTTATTTATGTATTATGAAAAACGATGTATGAGCCCACAATAAAATGATTTAATAAAAAAAACCTGTTATCGAATCCACCCCAAGGTGACAATGCCTAAGGACTGACTAGGACACAATAGAATCGCCCCCATACAGTTGTCCAGGCTTCCATTTTGATAAAACCAGCCCCAGGGGCTAAACACCTCGCTGCTTACCTAACTTTTGGTGGTCTGAACCCATCCAGAAGTGAATGCCTTGGAGGAAAGTCCTGGCCATCTATTCCATAAAGATTACAGGCACAGGAGCTAGTGAGCATGATTCTGTGTCAGCCCCCAGGGCTTCCATGGACCGCAATCAACCCCACTGCAATGGACTGTGTTTTTTCATTTATTACTAATTGTATATATATACTTACAGTTACTTATCTGTTCTATAAAATTTCTATAGTATTACTTTTAATTAGAAGAGATAGATAGATAGATAGACAGACAGATAGATAGATATATCCCCTCCCAAAAAATGCTCATTTGGTTTTTTTGATGTGAGGGGGATAGTGCATTTGGAGTCATTCCACCAGGTCGGACTGTTAACCAAGCTCTCTACTTAAAGGTTCTGAAAACATAGCATAACAGTATGTGACCTAAAAAGGCCTGATTTGTGACAGATGGGGGATTGGTTTTGCCACCACAGCAATGTACCTGCACACTCAGCCATCTCGGTGTTCCAGGTGGGGGCAAAAATAGCATGCCTCTCTTGCCCCACGTACCTTACCTGATCTCGTTCCATGTGACTTCTTTTTGATTCAGCAAAGGGGATTTGTTTCCTGAAGAGGGACAGGAAAGGTCAGCGATCTGACACAGAAGAGGTGCAGGAAAAACGAGGGCGGTGCTGTCAGCCATTCAAACCAATGAGTTTGAAACATGTTTCCAACCAAAAATGGAATCGCAGATTTGAAAAATATATTAAGTGTAACAGAGAGTACTGTGAAGATGATAAGGCTATTTTGCAAAAAAAATTTAAATACATAACTTTTAAAAAATCATATTTTGGGGACAGTGTACTTGTGTGTGTGTGTGTGTGAGATGAGTTTTAGCTGACCCTGAATCTGCAGTTTGTTATTCATACATATACCCTAACTTTATATATTGCATTGCCAATTTAATTTCAGTACCTTGGTATCCTTAACGTCCTAAATAAATTCACCTAAAGGTCCAAACCATTCTTTGAACACAAAATTCTAGGAATGTCAAGCAAACCCCAGATCTATATGTCCCTGAAAAACACTCAGATTTGACAGTGTCCCGTTCCACAGATGTTTTGTGTGCATTAGCACTACTGAATACTTCAAAGGAAAAGGCCCTCTGTTTTGTCACCCAGTAATTGCATGAAATTGGAAGCCAGTGAAGCTAGTACTGATATACAGTTAACATTCTACAAAGAACACAAAGCATTGAAAATGTGCTGTAGTAATTTCTGTTTAGAATTCTATTGTACATAATTTACTACATAGAAAAACTTCTTACTTGTGACTTTCCCTTTCAAATTGTTGATGCTTTTTTCAACAACTGATGCTTTCTCATCTCTGATTATTTGACTTACAAAGCATTTCTTTTGTATAAATATATTACATAAATATTGACATATTTGAAAGGAAGAATCTTAATTAAATCCATTATCATACACATGATGTAGATGTATTAAGATATACAAAAAGATTGCATTTATCAAAATAATTTCAGATCATCAGAATTTATTTTAATCTTTATTTTTAAAGCTTAATAAAGTATCTATATAAATAAAACCATCCTGTTTAAAGACCTTTGATTCTATAAATAGTAGACATAAAGTTCAGGTGAAAGCATACTTCTTTTGGGCAGCATTTGGAAAGATCTTTAAAGAATATTAAAATGTTCAAGACTCAGAAATCTTCCAGAAGTTCCCTATGTTGGCATACAAAATGATTCAGAAGAAGGAAGGAGAGACATGACGATTATTTATGTCCATTTCTCTTTCTTTTCTACACATCACTAGCTTAAAAACACCTCTAAGCATCCATACTGGAATGATTGGATTTGCCATGTCTGCAACCCAAATTAAACCTAATCTCTAATGCTACCATCAGGTTAATCCTGCAGGGCTGGAAAGGTCATGACTCAATCAAGGAATAGTTTGCTATGTATTTGTCAGGAGAATAAGAACAAATTGCATTCTTTAATTTGCAATTTTTCAGTCAACTTCAGATTCCCCTTATCTCGGCATCAACCATCCTGTGCCTTTCCCAGTCTGCCCCTTCCTGCTTCCTGTTTACCAACTTGTACCAGTTATGACAAGACTGACTCGAGATAGAGACGAGATGTGCCTATTTCGACAACTGTGTAAGCCCCTTCTGGCTATAAGTAACCTCTGTCTGGATGCTACACATATGAGCATCGACTGCCTTTGCTTCTCTGGAGAACCTAACCTGCCCCTGGGTCAGTTTGAGGGCAGTGGAACAGAGGCAAAAGGCAGGCCTTCCACAAGGGGGAGTGGTCCCCTGACCCCAGAGTGGGCGCAAACAGAGGAACCATTGTGCAGATGGAGCAGGACCAGGCAGCTCCCTTCCGCTGTGCATGGGCTACTATGAGGCAGAAACAACAATGCTGTAACTCACAGGAATGAGAACAACACAGAAACGGAGCTTGTGTGTAATTGAATCCAAGGAGGATGGGGCAGCACCTGGCACTGTTTTGTTTTATTCTACATGAGATCTACCGTGCAACAGCAACTCACAGCACTACCTCCCATCAGATTCCCATCTGACTTCTTTCAGGGCTTATGCAAGACCCGAAGGCCTTATTAAATTTTGATGGAGGGTTTTTTTGTATAGTTTTACTGCTTTGTTTATATTTTGCATTCACAAAAAGGAGTATGCCACTCAAAGCTCAATCCCTGGGTAACAAAATATTTGTATTCCAGAAAGCTGCATACAGTATAATACAATAATCTTAATATTAGGTTATTCAATGAACTATATTTCAAATTATTCTAAGTGCTTTCCTAGTCCTTGAAGTAATTCTAGGGAAGTTTATATGTCCATGTAAATAATGTTTAGTCCAGTGGATTTTTTAATACAATGATCCCCCTTTTGGATTTTTCCCGCATCATTGTATTAGCTGCCTATAATTGTTATTCATAAATTTAGTTCTCAGAGATGAGTGCTGTTTTTCAGAAACACTGTACTTGCTATCTGAGTTTCAGTGCCATCCATTTTATTCTGCAAACCACATAAATCTGATTCCCCCCATCAACATTTCAACAAAACTTCCCTTGCTAAGATTGGCCATGGGCCCTTGCTCATTAGCTACTGCAGAAACTCTGGAACCTATCATTTAGAAAGTCAGAGGAAAATTGTAATAGTCTCTTTTGTACTTAGATTTCCTGGCATTCTTCTTCAACCTCATGGTGACTCCTCTTAGATGATCATTGCACCTATGAATTAATGCACAGAGAGCTTTAGTTCTGAACTTGACAAAGTTTCATTTTGCCAGTTTGAAATGTACGTGAGTTGCTCATAAACTGAAATTGTTAAGTTTATTAAATGGTGGGGATGGAAGTCACTATTTCACTTGGTGAACCTCACAGAAATGTTCAGTCCTGTCCTTTTGGGAAAACCTGGCATGCCACCATGTTTATTGCCACCCTACTGACTGAAACCCATGCCCCCGCTGCCCCTGCCAGAGAAAGAGAAAGGGGCTGAGGTGAGAAGTAGTGAATTAGTGAGTCCTGAGAGCTACAATGAGGTCATAAATCCCTGAATACCTTTCCTTCTTTATAATTTTCCTAATACTCAATGTCTACATCTGGACTAGATTATCGGGGACCTGAAATTATCTCCAAAATTATCTCTTTTTTCTTTCCCTTTCCTCTTTTTCCTTCCTTCTTTCTTTTGTTTCTCCTATCCTACAAACCATTGTTCATGGTGTTTCTAATTTAATCTTTCTAAAACAGGAGTGCCATCTTCTATTCTCTATTAAAATTATATTCTGAAACAATAAATCAATATGGCTAGCACAACCAGAGTTGCAGGGCAGTAAGTCAGTTGTCTCTTCTAGCCATCATTTCTGTGACTCCACCAAACCTACCTTTCCTGATGGGTCTGGGTAGTGAAGGTAGTGAAGGTTGCTACTGATAGGTTTCAGGTGCAAGTGACTGCTACCAATATTCACTGTGAGTGCCATCCTGCAGCACAGAAAATAGGTCTTCTCAGAAACAGGAGAGGCACTTTCACTACCAGCAAGAGTCAGAAGTGGAGTCATCTCTGCTCACAAAACCAGCAAGGGCCCTGAGTGGAGCCTATCTTCTGGTTTCCCAAGCCCATGTGCCAGGGATCCCCTTGATCCATTGACAGCAGAGCAGCAGAACCAAAGACAGGGCGAGAGGAAAACTTTGTGAACTGCCCATCCCACAGAGCAAAGAAAACTGGGCGTTTGGGGGAAGGGACCAGGTTTGTGGAATAGGCACTTAGTTGGGGGAACTGGATTTCTTGATCTCTGAAGCTGGAATGAGTGCCTTGGAGTTGAGGCTTACAATAGACAGGCTTGGGCATTTATTACAGCCCTGAAAGAACTCTGCCACCTGTACTAACTGAACATGTCTATGCTGAGCACTTCCACTTGAATCGCAACCTGTTCACTTTCACAATGAACTCTACAGCCATGAGAATTATTTGTATGTTCTATGTGGCCATTGCAAGAAATGACAGAACCAACTGCCTGCAAAGTCAGAGTGCTGTGGGAGACAAGAGAAGTATAAATTGTGGCTTGAGGAAAAAATAATTGCCACTTGGGGGTCAGGTACTGCCCCATGTTACCAGGGTTATAAAATTTGGGCAATGCTATTTACTAAAATAAATTTCAATGGCTTTTTGCATTTATTTGCCCTCAAATGAACCCCAGTGCAAAGGCACCATCAAAGCTTACTTTATGCTTAAAAGCCTTGACTTGGAAAGACCACACCTTGTTCCTTCTGCTACATTCTCCTGGTTAGCTGGCTTTGGAAGAGTCCATGCAGGGTCAGTCTGAAGTGGCAGCAGCAGCGGAAGCCATCAGAGCACAGAGGAACAGTGATGACACTGGAGGTGTGTGGTTGCAGACTACCAAGGTGGCTTCCTGGCCTCCAGAGGCAGAGGTCAAGGGACCACATGACTAAAGAAGGTCTGAGAACCACAGAGAGATTTGACAACTGATTAAGAGGAGGTACTTCTGTGGACCAAAGACTCCCCTTCATGTTTTATGATCTTGGCTTGTGGAAATCTGTTAAATTTCTTAATAAATGTCACTCCTTGTAAGTATTATCTGTGAGTTCTGCGTGGCCACTACAGGAGAGAGGTAGGGGATGCTAGAAAGAACACTAAGTAAACGAAGTGTGGTAGTTATCTAAGATTAAAGGGGTGGGATGTGAGGGCGATATGGCCGAGACATTGGTCACCCCATGGATCGCCAGGGTTGATTCGGCTGATCTGGCTGGCTAGGCAGGTATCCCCTTCCTTCCTCATGGCCCCGTGTGCATCCTTCCCAAAGCTGCAAGCTTGGTTGAAGAGTACAACCTTCCCCGGTAGAGAGAGGACTGTCGTTTGGTTGAGGGTATACAAGTAGCTGTGTTCCCCTGCTCGAACCTCTAAACAAGAGTGAAGGGGTGGAGTTAGCCTGTCAGTCAGGTTGCAGCTTGATGACCTCGTTTGGAGCTGTTACGCAGACAATTATCTCACTAGTGGTGGGTGGAACATGTCACTCACTCCCTGGGAGACATGCATGCGGAGAAGACTTGTGGAGCTCTGCTAGAGCCCTGGAGCTGAAGGAGCCACGCGGAGACCCTGCCAGCGCTGAGATGCTTCCACTGCCCCTGGATCCACAAGACCTTTCACCCATTGGCCTATGCATGTGCTTTGTGAGTCTGAAGAGGAATTTATGGATTGGTATCAGATATATGGACTAATATCGGACTTTTGGGTTGACCTGGGCTGGGCTGGGGCACTGTCTCAATATTCAATGCTCTTGTATAGGAAGCTCTTCTCGTGCTCATGAGTGTATGCATTTGGTTTTCCACTCAACCCTGACTAGCACGAGAGGGCTGGAGGGAAGAGTTGTAGCTGACCTCTGGTTTGTGGCAGTCCGGGGACTGGTCTACTGAGCTCTCTGGTGCAGCTCGAGGAGGTAAGGTGTGGCCTCCATGCCAGTGTCTCAGCCTCCTTTCTCCTGTTCCCATCATCACGAGCGGACGAGAAGTCATGGGACAGATTCACTATGGGAAAAGGGGGCTAGAGTTACCACAATTGTCAACTAACCAAATTCATTTTTGTAGAAGAGAGGACTGGAATATTTTTGTCCATTAGAGTATTTCCATGGCTGAGCCCTGGTGGCATAACTGGTGGAGTGCGGAACTGCAGCCCCATAGCTTCGCGGTTAAAATGCAGCAGCGGCTCTCCGGGAGCGAGGCTGGGCTTCCCACTACCACCATGGGGCAGTGATGCCCCCCCAAAAACAAAAAAATATATATTTTAAAAAAAAGAATATTTCTCTACAGCACTTGAATAAAATAGGGTACCTTCTGCACACTGTTTGTCAAAGGATCATCCCTGGAACAGCAAGCGGTATCTCACATGGAAACCTGTTAGAACAGCAAGTCCTTGGGTCCCCTGCCAGACCTCCAGAATAAGAAACTCTATCGACTTGAGACCCCAATCGTTCTGATGGAAACAATTCTTTCTCAGTGATTCCAATGCATGATAAAATTGAGAACGTCTACATTGCATGTAAAAATAAATACTACATTTTACCAAGGCAACTGATGCCTTATACCATAACCAAGAGATTCTCAGATTAAATAAAGTGCTTTTCTTCAGAGATTATGGTAAAATGAAAGGTAGCTAAAACAAACCAAGTCATGTGGCCAGCATGGCCCTCACGCTCTACGCTCACACCCAGAGGGGGCTGGGGACAGCCTGGCTTCATGGAGCCCCAGGGATGGGCCCTCACCATAGCAGGACAGGCTCCTAGGGACAAAGGAGATGGTACTGCTGGATCCAGAGCTGACGACAAGGCAGTTAGCCCAGTTCCTTAAACAAATGGGCAGTGGCCCCTCCCCAAGCCCTGTGCTAGCTGGAACCCCGGTAAAGTTGACGGGAAGAGGAGGCAGGTCAGCAAGGTTGCTGGGGCCCCCATGGGCTGTCTGGATCTCAGAGCGGGTGCCTGGGCCCTGGGCCCCAGACTGCCAGGGTGTGCCTCCCTTCTTCCGCTACGAAGAACCTGGGCACATGCTTTTCACAGAGTCCTATGTCAACAGCTATACATGATAGAAAAAAAAAACAAACACCAAACCAAGTGATCAGCTAAAAGCCCCCAAACCACAAGGGTGATGGAAAGATAAGCAGTAAAGGGTTGAGTGTGGTTTCTATATTCTGACAGTGGCATGATAAGATGTGGTCACTGATTTTTAAAAACAGGAAGGCACGGGCTAATTTGTGCAAAGGATGAAAAAACAACATGAGATTCAGTGCACTTGTTCTCAGAGACTTTGCAAGATATAAAGAAGTAACTTTGGGGCGGGGGGGGGTGTGGAGTGGAGGGTGCTAGTTAATAATTTGTTTTTGTAAACTTCCATTTTATGAAGAAAATAACCATATTTGGTGGCATTGGGCTAAACCCTTGAGGTGGCACCCCTAATTGAATCCATAACCACATCGATAGCTATGCCCACAACAATGGTATAAAAACCAGCTAAGAGTCCAGAGTGGTAGAGCTTCTCAACCACTGCAACAGAATAGAACTCTCCCTCCCTTGCTTTTGCTGGTAAGTCGTGCCTCTTTTTCTTGAGTTGCTATTGACATGTGTGAATGCCCATTGACTCATAGAGTGTGTGATCCTCTTGAGAGAAGCTGGCCTAGTCACTGTGTGAGGCTTAGAGACTGAAAGGTCGCAGCCCTGGTGCGGAAGCTGACTGATTCCTAAACCACGTACTAGGGAAGACAATGGAGAGACTGCAAGGTCGCGACCCAGGACATAAGCTGACTGATTGCTAAACTCTGTCTTTAGAACCACCTTAAAGTACTTGTGGCAGTCATGTGCTTATGTTAATTTCATGATTGAAATGTAGGGGTGGAGTCTAGCCTGTTAATCTGGAGATAGCCATTGAGGAGCCAATGAGACCTCTATGTGGGTATGGCTTTCTCCTGAGATTTCTGGGAAATCTTGTGATATTTCCCTCATGAAGATGAGAAGCTATCTCCCCAGTTGTTGGGAGTTAGTCTCAGAGATGATAAATCATGGACAAGATGGCAACACTGGAGAAGCTGAAGGAGCCGGAGGAGAAGCCACATGGCTTTGCCCTGATGGAGCCAGACCTCTGAAGCTGGAGAGGCCACGTGGGGACCCCTGCCAGCAATGAGTTGCTTCTGCCACCACTGGATGCTGTTGATGGACCTTGAGCCCTGGAATCGAGGAGCGCTGGGAAGACCCCTGCCAGCACTGCACCCACTGACCCGTGACTTCGTGAGTCAGAAGGAGACATTATAGACTGGTATTGGGAATATGGGCTAATATTGGACTTATGACTCTGAACTGGACTGGGTTGGGATGCTTTCTCAGTGTTCCATTCCTTTTATATATAAACCATTCCCTTATATCCATGTGCATGTCTATGAAATTTGTTCCTCTAGTCTACGCGGACTAACACAGTGCTCCAAGCAGATTGGCATTGTTGAGCATACACCTATGAGCTGTTGTCAAAAGGTGAACAGGAGCCGCTGAGCCTACTAGGAGAATGTAGTGCCGCACCTGGTACCCACATGAGACTGGGTGCTGCTGCTGAAGGGATAATGGGTGCTGCCGAGCCTACTAAGAGAATCTAGTGCAGCATTTGGGGCTCACGTGGGACAAGGTGTTAGCACCCTTCTCCAGCTCCATTCCTCTAGGGGCGTTATACCCAGGCACTATAACTCAAGCAGGTGGCTGTCAACCATCTCACAAAGGCAGCTGTGACCCCTCTCAGGTACAATTCCTGGGGGTCTCATACCCAGGCACTCTAACTCACGTAGGCAACTGTTACCTAACCCCTGGAAACAACTGATAAGAAGTTGGCCTTAATAATCCAGGATTCCACACACCAATAGACTTCTTATTTATTCTATGGGTGTTCAAGAAACTATTCTAGCTAAAATTGAGTGGAAGATCAAATATTATACTTATAATCTTTCTGAACCAAGACCAGGAACTAAGCAGCAGAAGTCCCCTTGAGTAATCCTGCATATCTGAAAGGGAAATCAGTAAAGAAACCCCCTAATTCTTGGTACAATCAAAAATGTTCCCAATTGGATCGTGGCAGAAGGAAAAGAAAGATCTTAGCATATACTGTGATAGAACAAGTTAAGGACTTACCTCTGAGAGGTAACAGCCCATTTCTTTTTGTTGTTGTTTTTTGTTTTTTGGGCATCACTGCCCTCTGGTGGTGGGAGTAGGAGGCCCAGCCTTTGCTCCTGTGGAGCTGCTGCTGGAATTGAACCTCCACCCCAGTGGGCCACAGTCCCGCCCACAACCACTACACCACCGAGGCTCAGCCCCTTAACAGCCCATTTCAAGATGACGTCGAAAAATCTGGAGCCTGTCCAGGTACAGAGAAAAAGGTAAATTCAACACCCCAACATAGAGCTGGAATAATTACTGAAATAACAGAATTTTTTCTAGACAAGGATTCATTAATCTTCTGGAGTGCAGACAACAGCGGAGTGGGTGAAGGGACACAGTGGACAGTGTACAATATGAAAAGGCAATAACAATTTGTAAATTATTAGGGGTCCATGGGGGAGGGGCAAGGGAAATATGGGGAGCTGGAAATAACGAAAAAAAAGAACTAGGGGAAAGAGGGGAAGAGGAGCCTATACCAAGGGCTAAAGTAGAAAATATTGGGAAGTGAATATGGCAACATATGTACTAATATGTTTGATACAAATGATGTGTTGAATGTTATAAGAGCTGTAAAAGCCCCCAATAAAATCTATATATTTTTAAAAAATCCATTAATCTTAGAAAATACCTAAAACATGGTAATTTATCAGATGCAAACTGGCTACTGAATACATGGGATAAAGAAGCCCACACTATTAATTCATCTGCAAAAGAAATGGCATGATTAATTTCAATTATAGAAAATTGAGAGGTACATGATACACTCAGATTGCTATGGGAAAAAAATAACACCGGTCACTAATTTGTGGAAATGGATTAGACAAGCCCTGATAATACTGGAACCATTCAGAGATGTTTCTAGATAGGCAGATAAACTGAAATGGTTCAATATAGAGGGGCCTCTAAAGTTTTACACAAATTGGCCATTTTAAAATAACCATATATACTCGAGTATAAACCGAGTTTTTCAGCACATTTTTATGCCATGTCTTTGGTAAAGTTAGGTGCCTTGGCTGATATTTGTGTGAGTTTATACTCAAGTATATACAATATTATACCATGGAAATTTATATAATATGCAAAAGAGTCGATGCTGATTCCATTGGAATTTCTTTTGGAGCTACAGATATTATGAGAATGCGCTGTCTATGCCTGCACAATCCAGGGTTGCCTAACAATCGCAGATATGTTAACAGTAATGCAGGTACGTGGGACTTGGGGTCAGCACAACCCAAGATGTCCTTCCCGACAGCATACCAGGGTGAGTCCCGGTGGCAGAGACCTGATTGTAAAGGAATGGTAAGCTCCCAAAGATACAATCTTAAAAACAAATGCAATTAAGAAAATCTTCACACTGAAAAAACCACTTTAACCTAGCTTATCAACATGGGTAACAGTCTCCAGAACAAGGAAAGCCCATCAAAGGCAGTTGACATCTGACCATAAGGAAAACAGCAAACTAATTCAAAACCCTATCCACAGGTTCAGGACCCTGGCCAGGTCCCAACCCTGGAAGGGAGTCCACAACAGAGACCAATGCAAGCACAAAGGAGATTAAAAACCTGATGACAACAGACTATATCTATTAATAAGAGATAAGACACATAGCTCTACAATCACACACACAGATACATTTTTTTAGTAGCCACTGGCTCACAAATAATGTTGCTACAAAGTAACATTAAAACACCCACAGGTTTTTCCTAATAAGAGTAAATGGCTCACAGTAAATGGCATATAAGATTACATTTGTCATTCTACAATAAGATGCTATGTAGGATTGTTATGATACTACAATAAAAATTAATGCAGCAGCTAGTTGAAGCCTGTTAAATGTTATAAGAACACTAATACTCAAGTTGGAGGGACATATATTGTCTACCAATGGATCAAACAATATATAACACATTTCCACCAACTAACTTACCCAAACCACTTAAACAATATTGGGTCCAACAATACCCGTTAAAGGGAGGACACAAGAAATCACAGAAAAAATCATTAGAATTGGAAAAGGAATGGAAAAATTCAGAAGCAGAGTGTTCCAGAAAGATGGTGCTGAGGTAAGGGTTACCATATTGGGACCTCTGCAAGTAAGTGCTGGGTTGAGGGATTGGGGGGCTGAACGTAGGGTCAAGGAAGTCCATTCCGGTCTTGTGACACCCCTGGGCACTGTCCCTGGTGGGTGAGCAGACCGTTCCAATGCTCTGTTCTGCCTCGCCTTTCCATCCATGCTGCTGAGATGCAGAGCAACTTGCAGCCCAATACAAGGTAGCCACACTAACCAGAGATGCCTGTGCCATCTGTCTTGTCTTCCATTTGCAGTTGTGGCACAAGCTGCAAGCCTGTGGCTGAATTCTGAGTGGTCTAAGGATCCAGTCAGCTGGGTCCACACAGCCCATATTGTTCATAAAGCTCTAGTCCCAAGCTTGCAGAGAGCTCCATTCCACTGCAGCCCCTAAGAAGAGACCCAAAAAACCTCCGAGGACAAGAGAAATGGCTATAAAGTGCTCTTTCTCCTGTCTGCCTTACTGGGGGGGGGGGGGCCTGTGTAGCCAATGGATCGAGCCTACTCAGTCTTAGCAGACTGAACTGTTGGTGTGGCCCAGGACTCTACTCTGTGATAGGTCCCATTCTTCTTCCAGCATCACCAGTATAACCTGAATGGCAGAACATGCAGCCAGAGCAGCAGGGGCCTGTGGCTGACTCCATCCTGCCCACTTGGGTACCAGCAGCATCTACTGCATGCAGCACCAGCCACCCCAAACCAAAAGGTAGAGTCACACTTGCCATGCAAGGACCTGGACAGCCCTATCTTCAGTGCTGTAAG
>PVJH01006953.1:0-96881 GCA_004026705.1 Nesogale talazaci
TAAGCCCACAGACTACAAGGAAGGAGCTGATGCCGGATCCCAGGAAGCAAGAGACTGCTTGCAAGAGTCCTTACTTGTTAATTCCTCAGTTGTGTATATCCCTGATCTCAACACTGGCTATAAGCCCCAGATTTCAAACTTGCTTCCTGAGGAAAGCTCAATGAGTAAGAATGGTGAAACAGAATCTCCAACTCTTAAGCCACTGGCTGATTCCTTGGATGTGGGAGAGAATACCATATTAAAAACATATCCACATTGTGATTTTTCGATTTCAGATATGAATTCTCTAGGCAATGCACTAATTCTTGAAGAATTAAGCCTCATTTTAAATCAGGGAGAATGCAAGACTCGTGATATGCAAGACTCAATCGTGGGGGAAAGCACCAGACTCTTGGAAATGGATCCCCTCAATGGAACTAGTCCAGAACAGAATCTGCTGCCCGATGAGTTCATCTCCTGCTTGGGAGTCGTGAATGAGGAGTTGCCATCTATTAATCCTTATTTTCCACAAAATGTTTTGGAGGAGCATTTCAATAAGATTTTACTCTCTGAGAAATAGAGCTGTGCGGTTAAAATCCATTTGAAAAGACTGGATTGCCATCTAAGGCTCGCTCTCCCTTTCAATATAAATTTGATTTATTTAGTTTTTAAAAACTAGAGAAGTGAAACCAAAGGAGGACTATACTTTATGATGGGGGAAGGAGACATCAGCAATATGAGTAATACCTCGTGCTTTTTTTTATTTTAAAGTTCATTGCAAGGTGAGTATTCACCTAAAAGGGTGAATACTACATGATGGTGTTATGGACCAACTGTATCCTCAAAAAGACAGGTTGCAGGCCTAATCTCTGTAACCTGTGAATGTAAACTTGTTTGGAACTAGTTTTTTTTCCTATCCATATCTGTTAAATCAAACAAGGTCATCAGAGTGTAGGGTGAGTCCTAATCCTAATGCCTTCTCAGCGGGATTTCATAGAGATGCAGTCACACCCTCTTGGGGAAGGCAGATGCCATGTGACAACAGAAGCAAGTGCTTCTAAACAACAGAGGAACACCACTGATTGCTAGAAACCAGAAGAAAATCATGGAACAGTTTCCTTTCTCCAAGCCCACAAAAGAGTCAGCATAGCCTGTACCCTGATTTGAACTTAGCCTTCACATCTGTGAAAAAATAAATTTCTGTTCTTTACTGCCCCTCATCTATTGGTATTTTGTTATATCAACCCTAGGAGAAAGAACCTGGTGAGACATTGGTTACAGGCTTCCTTTCTAACTGGAAGATTGGTGGTTTGAACCCACCAGCCATTCCATGGGTCATCCTTAAAATTTAAAATGCAAACACAAGCTCACTGCCATTAAGTCGACTGTCCAAGACAGGATAGAACTGCCCCTTGAAGGTTTGGGAGAGTGTAGTTCTTTATAGGAGTAAAATGCCTTATCTTTCTCCTGAGGAGCATTGGTGGTTTCAAACTCCTGACCTTGACGTTAGCAGCCCAACAGTAACCACTACATGGGCCTAGGAAATCATATAGGGGGCAGTTATACTTTCTGCCTTATAGGATTGAAATTGATTCAATGGCACATAATAACCATAACCACAATAGGTGATGAAATGGATGCTGAAAGCATTGCTTTAAAAAGGGCTCATTAATAATTGTTTGCAAAGAGCAAAACTAAGTTAATATTTATTTTATCACCTAAAATTCTACAAAGAATGTAAAAACATGATCCTAAATAAGTAAATGGTAGTAACAGACAAGTAAGTAATTTGCATATTTACTGTGCTATTTCCCATTGCTGTCCATTCACCTCTTATTTCATATTTCCCTATTGCTGTCCATTCACCTCTTATTTCATATTTCCCTATTTGGATTTTGAACTACAAATTAGAAAACATTAATGTGTGGAAATCATAAGATTGCTGTTTTCATTCAAGTTCAGAGTAATGGCCTTGCTGTGCTGTAATACAGTTAGTATATGAGTTACACAGGAGTAAATCCCACGAGAGGAAATTTCAGGAATTGTAAGTGGCTAATTTTTATAAAATACCCTCCAGGTATTTTATATCTGGCATGTGCCAGAAAATTACTATTAAAACATGTTTTTTCCAAATCTGGGAAGGTAAATACCTGTCACATCTGCCGTTGTTCCCTACCCCATGTGCCCAGTAGACATCAACAACTGATCCGCCTTTCTGCTAAGCCAATGCTGTACTCCCTGCTGGCACATTCAGTAAGGGCTAAGATCGGAGATAGCATCTATCTGTCAACCTGGTCAACCTTAAAAGGTGAGTTATACTGAAAATATGAAGTACACATCTTTAATTGAGAAAAGATACCTCTCAGACTTTACTATTTTGGTTCATTTGTTTGATCAGGGTTGGGGAAGTCTAGTGTGTAGAATACTATAAAAATAGGTCAAGTTACGATATAAATTCTCTTTCTGCTTTTAGAACTGTCCATAATAATAATAATGTGTATTGAAATCTGGGTAAGCTTTATTATAAGAAATGAGCACTTAATCAAACAGGATCAGTTGCCTCCCATATGTTTAATACATGACCAAGGTATTTTGTTTAGGTTTTTTTAAAAATGTAGGAGTAGTTTTTTTTGGGGGGGTGTGGCACCAAGGTCCCATGAAAAACATGAAAATATACTCATTCTCTCCTGGATTTGTCTGCTGTCCTTGAGTAAATATTACCAGTGTCCACTCCTACTTTCAGAAGCCTGAATCAACTCTGCTTAATAAAAAAAATTACATCATGTCATTATATCTATTTGTTGAGCATATACATAATTCATGAGCCTTGCTTACATGCTTAGCCATTAACTAAAAAAGGTTAGGATTTCAAAGCAGTCAAGAGTTACATAAGGAAAATGTGGTAGTCTGCTTCTTTAAAGAAAACTCTATATATGTATGGATTGTGATAAGAGTTGTATGAGCCTCCAATAAAACTATTTTTTAAAAAAATCTAAGAGCAACTGGAGTAGACCTAAAATTATAATGAAAAATATAAAGACCTAGAATTAGAAAAACAAAAGGAAAGAACATATTCAGCATATCTTAAACTGAAAGAATTTAAGAAAAAGTTCATGTCTTGAGTTACAGTCTTGAAAGATTGACTATTGGATGATGTAGGAAGTATCAAGAGAAGAAAGAAAGCATTAGCAGAGTCACTGTACCAAAAAGAACTAGTCCACCCTCCACCACATCAGGAGGTAGCAGATGAGCAAGGTCCAATGAAACTCATTCTTCTTCACAAGATCCAGCTTCTTTAATGATTTGCTCAGCAAGGATACTGCATATGCAGAGTGAATATGCCCCTGAAGTGCACCTTTCCTGGCTTTATACCATGCTGTATTCCTTCGTTATGTTCGCACAACTTGACCCATGAACAAATTCCGCATGAGCACAATGAAGTTTTTTTTGAAATTAATTTTCCCTTGACTATGCATAGTTTGTCATAGTGCACAGAGTTTAAGACTTTTGCACAGTCAATAAAACACAAGTAAATGCTAAAAAAAGAAAACTCTATAGGGCAGCCGTAATACGATCTCATATGCTATGAGGCATGCTATATGATATGACTGAGAGCAACCCAATAAAGATCCATTCAATGGTAATGAGTTTTGATTTCTATAAGTAATTCATCTTTTTTTGTTGTTTTCTTTTGCCTTGACAATCCATTATGTTGCACTGTGCATCATTTGTTGTTTTGCTGCTGCTGTTGTTGCTGGAGGCCATCAACTTGACTTGAACTCATAGGGATCCTATTGACAGCAGAAAGAGACACTGCCATCTGTACAATAATTGCTATGGTTGGGCTCAAATTGTTGCAGCCATGGTGTCAATCCATCTCATTGAGGGTCTTTCTTTTTCCCTTGCCAAGCATAATGTCCTTCTCCAGAGACTGAGGCCTCCTGACAACATTTCCAAAGTGTGTGAATCAAAGTCTCTCCATCCTCCCTAGTCTACTAGCTGCCAAAGAGTAGTTATGCATGGTGAAGTAAATTGTCCTTGGGTAGAGCAGGTTACTTTCCATAAAGCAATCTAATATAATGTAATCAATAAATCAGTTGAGATCTTTCTAGTGTTGCATGGACCCTATACTCAATCACTTCTGAATTATAAAAAGATCAGGATGGACACTGAGATATGCACATGATGGAAGACAGGTGACATGGTGAAATCACCAAGAAAGAAAGTAACCAAGAAACACCTAGGGCTAGCAACAAGGAGGAAATTTATGTGACAGACACCTTGACTTAGACTTTAGACTTTGAAACTACAAGACAGTGTGTTTCTGTTCTTTAAAGTCACCTACCTGTGATATCTGTGTTAGTACTGCACTGGGTAACTAAATCAAGAGGCAAGAGATGTTGTTCTATGATTTTTGATCCAACAAATATTTATTTAAGTATTGAGTGCTCCTTCTATTTCCAAGATACATACCTTGAGGGATAAGGATGCTAACAAAAGCAGTCAAATTTCTGTTATCCTGTTTCTTCTCTTCTGTAAGTGAGGAGATAGGCAATAAATGGAACTAAGCTATTGTCCTGTAGGAAATGATGTTGTAGGAGGAAGTGGGGATGGGAGAAAGCAGAAAAATCAAAGAAGAAAAATGTCTGATAAGTGCTATGTAAAAGTCAAATGAGATGACATGCATGAGAACAATTGGTAACCTCTTTTCTCTGTATGGTCTGAGATGTCTCATGCAATCTGAATTGCAGGAAGGAGGCAGCATGTGAGAACCAAATTGTCACCTTCAAGTTTCTTCTATATAAAAATTCTGCAGTGGCCAATGTCTATATTTATTTTCAAGTACCCCCTTCCCATGAGCTTCTAGTTGTCCCTTCCTTAGCTAGACTTTTCTGTGAATTCAGGGGTCAAGGGTTTATGTTTTCATATTTCTATCTATCCCCTGAGTTTATTAATGTTCTTATTCTGAATCTCACCATCTTGCTGATACTTCCCAAATAAATGTGTCATGCTTTGTGACATGAGTTGAAGGGAAAGTGGAAGAGGAAAAAAAAATCCCTCGAGCACCATTGAAAAAGAGAAAGAGGAATGGAATACCAAGAAAGAAAGTCAAATTAATACTCGGTAACGCTGGAGCAATTGGAGTACCATAGTCTTGCACAATATGAACAAAAGCTGGTTACGGATAAGAATCCTTCCATTTTGGCCTTGGAAAAACCCTCCTCAAATATAGACAAAGGAGGCTTCAAAAATAATTTTAAAGGGCTGAGCCCCCCGGTTGTATAAGTGGTTGAGTGCGGGACTGCGGCCTGTGGGTTTGGCAGTTCAAATTCAGTGGCGGGTCTCAGGAGCAGCACTGGGTAGCTCCCACGACCACCAGAGGCAGTGATGCCTCCCACCCCCGAAACAAAACAAAAAACAAAACAAAAGCGCTGTAAGAGTTCCCAATAAAATGATTGAAAAAAATTTTTTAAAGGAAAAATTCCACAAACACTTTAATGCTCCCCTATTTGTGTGCATCCGACTTTGTGTGTATGTGTATGTGTTCTCCTCTTTGGCCAATTTGCAATTAGAACTATAACCAAGTCCATTCCCTAAGCCTGTCACTAAGTGCTAATGAATGTCACTTTTTGTTCTGTCTTGTTTTGTTTTCAGTGAATCAAAGCATGTGGTAGTTCATCTAATAATACTGCTCAAGGAAAGTATGAAGTTTTTTCATGTATTTGTTCATTTACAAGCTTTATAAGGAGCCATTTCCCTTCAAAAATAGGGAACTAATATTTGGGGTCTCTATATTAATCCCTTTACATTCTTGATCTCATTGAAGAGTAACGTTCTTAAATAAAAGGAGTCTTGGTGGCACAATGCTTAAGCACATAGCTGCTAAGTGAGAGGTTCGTAATTCCAACTCATCGGTGAGAACATGAGTACGTCTTGGAAACTCCCTGGAGCAATTCTGCAAGGCAGCAAGAAGCTTTGGGAAATCATACGAGATAGATGCTATTCCATTTCAGAGATGCCATTGCAGAGATGTCTGCCAGGATCTATAAGAGTCTAGATAGAAACAGAAGAAATGGACTTACTGTCTCTCAACTCCTGAGATGAACCTGGGATTCTGAAGATGACACTTCTTCTTTGCCAGTGGCCTCAAAGTTATGCTTTGTTAGTGCAAGTCACTACGTGGACTCATAGTGACACCCTCCCCACCCTCCCCACCATGTACAAGGAAATGAAACCCTGTCTGGTCATCCAGGATAAGACTATTATCAACAGGGGGTTTCTTGTCTGACTTTTGGAAGTAGATCCTCAACCTTTTCTTCCTAGTGGATCTTAGTCGACAAACTCCTCAGAAACCTGTTGAACATTGTAGGACCATGCAAGCCATCACTGGCAGATGGTGATGGCTATGTGTGAAGTGCATTGGTTGGCAAATGAAATCAGGTACGCCCCTTAGATGAGGATTATGATTTTGCCAATCAAGGGTGATGGAGAGAGTCTGTGATGCTGGCTGGGGAAGAAGAAGAGAGGGTTTCCTTCTTTCAGTGTTCTGAGCTTCCATTTGAATGTGAACAGGTCACTTAGAAAGGACACCTATGACTCAGTGACAGGTGCCCTTCAACAAGTTCTATTATCTCCACAGCTAGGGAACAGCATACTTGGAATCTTTGCCTTCAAGGGCCCTTTTCAGGTCCTCTCCTTCAGGTTTTCCCTTTAAGTTTCTAAGCTTATCCCTAGAAATAGTACCTGCAGAACTCTGTAACGTTCCCTTTTACCTCTTTTAGCAGTCAAATTAGTTTTACAAGGTGCCTGGAGCAAAGTATTACAACATGCGTGACTTTAAACAACAGAAGTGTGTTTAAAGAGATCTGGAAGATGTCAACATTTCATGTTTCAGCAGAGCCATGTTCTCTCTGAAGGGTCTAGGATATAGAGGTGGAGGAATAGCCTTTCTTGTCTCTCCCAATTTCTGATAGCTCCAGGCTTCCCTTAGCTTGGCTATCCTCCATTTGTCTCTCTTCACGTGTCTGTTACCTTTTAAAGAAACAGCACTCAGATTGGATTCACATCCATCCCATTCTAGTATATGGAGACATGGTGGCATAGTGGTTAGGAGTTGGGTTGATAACTGGAAGACCAGCAGTTTGAAACGACCAGATACTCCAAAAGATGGAGTGAAAGATGGGTCTTCTACTTCCATAGGGAGGTACAGTCTCGGAATTCACAGAGGCAGATCTACCCTGTGCTAGAGGGATGCCAAGAGTCACCAGTGACTTCCTTTTCTTTTAGTATGACCACATGCTAAATGATAATACAAAGGTAAATCAAAGTACTGCAACAAAATCCTTTTTTAAATTAAATCATTTTATTGAAGGCTTGTACAATTCATCGCGATCGACACATGCATCCATTGTGTCAAGCACTGTTGAACATTTGTTTCTCTTATCGTTCTCAAAATACTTGCTTTCTACTTGAGCCCCTGATATCCACTACTCATTTCCTCACTCCCTCCCTGCTCTCCCTTCCCCCATGAACCCTTGAAAATTTATAAATTATTATTATTTTTTGTCATATCTTGCACCATCGGACGTCTCCCTTCACCCACTTCTCTGCTGTCCATCCCTCAGAGAAGGGGTTATATGTAGATCCTTGTAATCGGTTCCCTCATCCTCCTGTTATCCTCCTGGTTCCCGCCCTCCTGGTATCGCCACTCTCACCACTGGTCCTGAGGGGTTTATCTGCCCCAGATTCCCTGTGTTTCCAGTTCCTCTTTGTACCAGTGTACATCCTGCAGTCCAGTCAGATTTGTAAGGTAGAATTGGGATTGTCATAGCAGGTAGGGTGGACGCATTTAAGAACTAGAGGAACGTTGTATGGTTCATCGGTGATACACTGCACCCTGTGAGGAGATGGTTTCTCGACATGTCCTACTTCTCTCAATCTGCTTCTGAAGGTGGTGATTCTGTTGCTTTAACTCTTCCTCAAAGAATCCTGTGCTCTTTGGTTTGCACCAAGTCCAACTGGCAGTTTTGACATCCTCAAGAGACTCAAATTGATTAGTTTAAAATGTCTTTGAGTTTGGGGAACAAAGAGAAGTTTGAGTGAGCACGATCAGGGCTGTAGAGTGGATGGGGTAAGGGTTCCCGTAAACTTCTCCTTGGCCATCCCTTGGGGTCTGCACAGCAGGAGTCGGTGTATTGTGATCATAAGGAAGATCTTCCTCAGCACAACTTTCCTAGCTTTCATTTCTCATCCATGCAGTCTTCTGTTTTCTTAAAGATTCTTCCTAGTAACCCCCACCCCCACCCTGGATCCTTGTTTCCTTTAAGAAATCTATCAGGATTAACCCCCCTCCCCCTTTTCTTTCCCCTGAAAAGGGCATTTATTAGTGGGCTATATATTAGAGGGGGGAGGGCAGGGGTCACGTCCTAAATGCCTGTTCTTTCTCTTTGTCCTCCTGGGCCTGGATCTTGAGCTCCTCGTCAAGGCGCTTCTTTGCACAGACCACCTTAGAATGCAGGTAGAAGGAACCACCCACCGATGTGTTATTTACCTTGAACAAATGTTCACAACTCTTCTGGATGTCCTCAGGGCTCAGTTTGGTGACGTTGAGGATCTGCTGAGGATCTATGAGAACCCCAATAAGAATATTTTTTATATTCTCTCATATCTTCAAAGATCCTATTTCTGAACAATATTGCATTTACAGACAGTAGAACTTAGAGTGGCCACATATCCTTGGTATGAAGACACAATTCAAATCTTTAATACTAATCCACTATCTCCTTAACAAATGTTTATGTTAACTTTTAAAAGAAATCATTTTATTGGAGGCTCTTACACCTCTTATCACAATCCAGACATCCATCTAACATGTCAAGCACATTTGTAGAAATGTTGCCATCATCATTTTCTTTCTACTTAAACACCTGGTATTAGCTCATTACCCATACTCCTGCCCTCTTCCCTCTTTCTTGAACCCTTGAAAATTTAGAAATCGCTATTATTTCTTTCATGTCTTTCACCAACCACTATTTCCCTTAACCCAGTTTTCTGTTATCCATCACCCTCAGGTGGAGTTATATGTACATCATTGTGATTGGTTTCCCCTTTATCCCCCCACCTTACCCTTACCACCCTGATATTGCTACTCTCATTATTGGGGGTTTATCTGTCCTGGATTCCCTGTGTTTGAGCTCTTATCTCTACCAGTGTACATTCTTTGATCTAGCCGAATTTGTAAAGTTGAATTGGGGTATTGATAGTGGGGGGGGGGGGGAGGAAGCATTAAATAACGAGAAGAGAGTTGTGCGTTTTGTTAACTTTTGTCTTATTCAGATTTAGACATTCTCCTGATGAATTCTGAGTAAAACTTTCCAAAGAAAATTGTGAGGGAGAGCATTCTAGACAGAGAAGATGACAAAAACAATGGTTCATTGGCCTGAAAGAAGCTGGTGAGTGCAGACTTCTGCAGTGAATAGTATAGGACGTAGACAATAGTGTGTGGGTAGAGAACGGGAGGCGGTAATAGGGTCCAGTGTGGGAAGAACTTCTTTGTGCCTTGCAAAAGACTTTGAGTTTTTATTCTTCAGTCCATTGGATGTTAAGCATCGTTTTCAAACTGGACAGGCTCCTGACGGAGGTATGACTTTTAGAACTCTCAAGTCAGATCATGTCAAGTGTGGTCACTTTGTAATGGGTTCACTTGACAAAGCTGAGTCATGTTTCCCAGAGTTCTCTTCCTTTTATGCTTCTAATCAAGGTTTGTCCCCAGAGAAATAGGCGTGCTATCTGGAAAGCAGAAGTGAAGCAGTGACTATGTTTATTCTGCAGTCAAAGTAGGCCAGGTCTTGTTGTAGCTCAGGCAGGTTCACCTGTACTCAATATCTGGTTCATCTGACAGCACAGAGGACAGGACCAAACATCCTGCAGCATACACTAGATCTTACCTTCTCCTGGTTCCTGGTTTGGGTGAATCGGTGGTTCTGTGACAACAATGCCTTTGCCGCCTGCTGATCATCCATGCCAGTGAGACTCGCAGCTTAGAGACAGGGAGAAACCAGTGCAATTCTGGAGAGATCCGTATACAGATTCAGCTTATTTCTCACGGATTCTAGTTGTTTCTGCTGTCAGCAACATCATGTCCATTTTCCCTCCCATAAACCTTCGCTGTGACCCTAGCCTAAGGGCCAGATACAGAAGACAAACAAGCCTATTGGTTCAGTTGTGGGACTGTTGGTTCCCTTTGCATTGAAGTGTATTCCATGTTGAAAGCCGTTGTGTTTAATCTTCATCAGTAAGTGCATCCTGTCCTTTTCAGTTTTTGCATGACGAAGATTGTTCACCGAGTCTTCTTCTGATCCTTCTTCTCCCCACAGTCTGGCATCTCGGATGATTTGCTCAGCACGCACCTATGGTGCAAGGACACAAAACTTTCCTGATTTTAAATGATGGTGGTTCTGGTCAAAAGACTTAGAGTTCACATTCTTCACAATGTAGGGACGATGCCAGAGCCCTAACACAGCCTGTGAGCTGGTCTTGATGGGCTTTTCCTCGCTGTGGAATATGAATCCCAGAAGGAGTTTGATTCTCACAGGTAATCTATTCTTTTACAAAAAAATTTATTGGGGACTCTGATAGGTCTTATCACAATCCATGCATATATCCATCATGTCAAACACCGGTGTACATATGCTGTCATCATCTTTTTCAAAATAATTTCTTTCTACTTGAGCTTTCATATCAGCTCGTTTTTTTTCCCTTCCCCATCCTCCCTCTCCCATGCCCCCTTTATAATTTATAAATTCTTCTTCTTCCCCCACTCCCAGGTCTTACACCAACCATTATCTCCTTTTATCCACTTTTCTGCTGTTCGTCCCTGTAGGAGGGGCACCATACATCGATTGTTGTGATCAACTCCCCCTTACTCCCCACTCCCACCCATTCCCTTACCCTTTTTAGTCCTGGGGGTTTATCTGTTCTGGATTTATCTGTTCTGTTTTGAGCTCTTATCTGTACTAGTATACATGCTCTGGTCTAGTCAGATTTGTAAGATAGAATTGGGATCATGATAGTGGGGGTGGGGTGGGGGTAGTGAGAGCATTAAAGAACCAGAGGAAGTCTGTGTGTTTCATCAATGCTACGCTTCACCCTGAGTGACTCATCTCTACCTTGTATCCCTTCTGACAGGGTGTCTACTTGACTCGTGATGGGATTTCTGTCTCCATTCTGCCCTCCTCCTCGTTCCTATTGATATGATTTTTTTGCTTGTTTGTTTGCTTCGTTTTGGGTCTTTTCTAATGCCCACCAATAACCTGAAGGTCAATTCACTTCACTTCATCCCCCCCAGTGCACAAAATCATCAGCTAATATGTGTTTCTTAACAAATCTTGTTCACATGAGCACAAAGAAAAGAGTTGGGCTTTGCAACATATTTGTGTGATTTAATCTCCAAAAGTCCTCTTTTCATCCAAACATTCACTCCCCCTAACATCCCTCTTCTCTTTTTACATTTGGCTTCCTCACCCTTTCTTTGATACACGGCCTTTCTGTACCTCCAGGCTCCTATTTAATCTTGTCTACTGTTTTCCTTTTTGAGTATATTCTTACACAGAATCAACTGGGGAACGCACAACAGAAGCTCAGTCTGGGATGGTTTTAGTTCGTGTATGTTTTAAAGTAAGGGTTTTTTTTTTTAACTTCTTTCTACCAAAGTTAGAAGTAATCTTGAAACTTTAAGAAGGCTTGCAAGTTCTAGGATGCAGCTGTAAGATAATGTGGGTTGCTGCGTGGCCTTTCTGCCTCAATGAAAGAGCACTCTCAGCACCTTTCGTTAGCTTAGTCATTCTTAAGCACTTACACATGACTAGGACATAGGTCAGAGCCTTCAGAAAATGAATTTTAGCAACTAATCCCTTCTCCCTATGAAATCTGTCACAGAATTGCAAAACATCTAAGAGAGAGAGAAGCAAATCTTCCCATTGAGAGGCTCTCTTCCTTATGTCTGCTGCTGACTCTGAAACAACTTATAGATGCAGTATGACAATCCAGGGCAGGAAGATTAACCCCCTCACACCTGGCTAACCTTGGCTTCAAAATGTGCCTCACTCTCCCCATCAGTCACAAGGATGTCAATCCATGCTAACTCCCCCATCAAAAGTAAGCAAAAAACCAAACCCAATACCACCAGAGTGATTCCACACTGGGTCTCTGAGACTGTAAACCTTTTCAGAAGTAGATAACCTCAGTCTCCTGAGGAGTCACTGAGGAGTTTGAACCAGTGACCTTGCAGTTGGCAGCGCAATGCTCACCCTCCCTACAGCCACCCAAAATAAGGACAGCAGACTTCCCTGCGTCTTCCCATCCTCTGACTTCCCCAGACAGGAGGATGCTCTTGAAGACAGTGCTTTTCACAATAATTCACTTGCTTCTTTCCAATTACCTTATCATAAATATCTAGGCTTTGTTCAATTTATTTTCTTTTTTGAGATCGCCAAGAATAAAATATTGTGTTGTGAACACAATCAGATTTTATAAACCCAAATAGTGTCAATTTATGCTGCAGTTTATCTCTTTATGGAGTAATTATACCAATTATAAGAGGTGGTGCTTAGTGGGAAATGCTACCCACTTGGCAGACACTATTGATTTAAAATAAGAGAAGTGATTAAAAACAATTTATGAATCTCTCTTGGGTAGAAGCATAAAAAGCAATATAAAATAATTGGATTCAGATTCATGGAATGAACTATGCACAACTTTCTTGGATGCTACAGTTAAGGCAAAATTACAAGGAACTCCAACAAAGGTTTGAATGAATGTTATTATGCCTCTTTCCCACTGCTAAGATTACACCATTAAATCCAATTAATATTTCATGTTGGAACTCTCTTAGCTTTTTTTCTAACTTAGGATGAATATTCTATATCTCTTATATACAAATTTCCATCAGTTTTCTGAAGATACATTCCCTTCATGCGTCTGTAGGAACACACACCTTATCTCACGCTCATAAGTAGCATTCAATAACAAATTAAGAACACATTCACATTCTTAAATGGCCTGTTTTTGTTTGAGGTCCTAAGAAGTTTCTGGTCTATCTTTAGGGCAGAGGAAGATGAGTGCGGGGACACACCCACGCCCACAAACACAGCAACAAAATCAACTATAGGTCCTAAGCAAGTTTGAGGTTCTAAGAAGATTCAGGTTTATCTTTATGGCAGGGGGAGGGGCAGGGGAGGAGGACACACACACACACACACACATAACAACAACAACTAAATTCAGCAACAGTGTTGTACAAACAGTTTCTTATTGGATTCTTTTGTTCAAAATTTCAAGCAAATGCTACTCTTAAAGACTTAACTAAAATTAGCCACTCTATAAGAAGCACAGGAAGGAAATCTAAATAGTCAAACACTGGAACCCAAGGGTGAGATACGGAAGTCAATAAAGTAGACCTTTTTCTTTCTCTTCATATCCTGCCTGAGAACTTTCTTAGAAGAGAGCAAGAAGAAAAAAAAAGTGAAAGACTATGATAGTAAAACAAAAGGCAGTTCTTTCATTTTTCTTTTTAAGTGACAAATTTCTCCATGGAAATACACCTTAAAATGTCAAAGCCATAGCAATGCAAACGGAGCAAAGCACAGCAAATCCTCTCCACATCCTGCCTCCCATTCCCCACCCCCATCATCAAAGGTAGCAACAAGTTAGGGATTTTCCTTCCACTTGTTTGTATCTTTTCTACTTTAATGGTAGAAATTAGTCTATGACTTGAATAACGAGATATCTTCAATGTCATTTTATATAACTTCACTTTTTTTCTTGGATATACTTGCATAGTGTTCCATAGAGTAAATGAATTATAAAGCTCTATGAAAGGACACTTCGGATCTCTCCAATCTTTCACATTATAGCCAACCTTATAGTAAATTTTCTTGTAATATCTTTACACTGTTAAGTTATTGTGTGTATATGGGAGAGGACGTGTTATGTGAGGGTAGCAGAGGGGATAGAAGTGTAAATGTGGAATCCTGGATCAAAAGGAAAAAACCATCTACTTCTGGCAAATTTACCAATTATTTCACCCCAAAGACTGCAATTTTATGAGGTGGGAACACCCCCCCCCCCAAAAAAAAACATATTTTTTTCCAAAGCTACATATTTAAATTTTTTATAAAACAACCATTTTACCTTCATTACATTTGTCAAATCTGTGATTCCATTCTTGAAAACATTTTTCAAACTCATCTGTTTGGATGGCTGACAGCACCTCACTCTTTTTTTCTTCACCTCATGAAATTGCTGTCCCTTTTCATTCACTGAAATAAAAAGAAGTCACACGAAGCGAGGTTGGATGAGTTTAAGGTGTGTGAGACAAGAGAGGCATGTTTGTTTTGTTTGTTTTTTTCAAAAACTAGCACTCTGAGATGGCTGCATGAGCAGGCGCTTTGCTGTGGTGGCAAAAGCAGTCCCCCATTTGCCACAAATCAGGCCTTTCTTGTCACATACTGATATGTAATCTTTTCAAAACCTTTAAATAGATGCTTGATTAACAGTCTGACCTGGTGGAACGCACTCCAAATGTACTTACCAGTCAACATTTTCATCCATTTGGGAAGTTGATGGCTATTTAGAGCAAGCTTTTTCATCAATTGATATTTCACCTCTTTAGAAATGAGAAAATCACTCATGTTTTCACAGCACTGTCTTTCTAAGCTGGGTTCAACATCACAACAGTTTCTGTTGCATTTTTCTTGAGTCGAAGACAACATTTCATAACCCAAGCTGTTCCCTGAAATTGGTCATCACACAAAAATGAGGTTCAAGTGAAAGTGCGTTCATGAAAAAATTCACTGTGACCACAGAGAACCTTCCTAGGTGATACCATTGGGTGCACTAACTCAGAGTGAGTTGCTTGATGTGCTCCTAGTGGGAAAAATGCATACTCTTAAAGTTCCGCTCTGCCCAGTGCAATTCAGGTTTTTATTGGGTCCGCCCTCATATAATCCTGCCAGTTCTGCATGAGAAGAAAGATCCAATTAAGGTGTATGCCACCACTTTATAAACATTGTTGAGTATTGTCATTATTTAAAATGTTTATCATTGTTCTAGTGTATGTCTTAATTGGATTGTCCTTTTTTAAAAAAAATTAGCTTTAATATATTTTCATACGTTCATTGGTTTTCTGTATTTCTTATTTTTTATTTGCCTTTTCATGCTTCTCTTGGGCTATTTACTGTCTTCTTAGTCACTGGAAGAAGCTCTATATAAATCATTGTGTTTGTTATATATGTTTCAAATACTTTTGCCTGTTGTACTTTTTGTTTGTTATCATTTGCTATATAAATGCTTTAAAGTTGTATATAGTCACTCTGTTGGACATAGTCACATAATTTTCCATTATGGTAGCTAGACTGTGTACTATAGTTTGCAAAATGCATTTAAAAATTGAATACTTAATGCTAGTATGAAGCATTGGGGGAAAACATATGGGCATTAGAAACCCATAAATCTGATTAAAACCATGCCTTTTCATATCCTGGCTATATGGGTTCTAGAAAGTTTTAGCTTCTCTAGTGCTTAGTTTCTTCTTTTAAAAAAATCACACTAGGGCTGAGCCCCGGTGGCATAATTGGTTGAGTGAGGAACTGCCGCCCATGAGCTTGGCAGTTCAAATCCAGTGGCGGCTCTCAGGAGCGGCACTGGGTAGCGCCCATGACCACCAGAGGCAGTGATGCCCACAAAAAAAAAAATCACACTAATACTTTCCTTGGCCATCTGTTGAAAGGATAAAATAAAATAATATCTATAAAAGCAGAATGTTGGTGCAAAGTAGTCACTGAGAAATTTTGAAATGACAGGAATGAAAGTCCTAAGTACCTGAGTGGAAAGAGAAAAAGTCACTGGGGTTGGGGAGTGAAGAAGTTATGGAGCTGGGCTAGAAAACTCTAAGAGCAATCACCATTCAGTAGGGCAGATGGCTCTTGTCCACTCCAAATTCCTAGCATCTTCCTGATCTTTCATTTTGGTGTTTAGGATTTCATAGCAAACATAGAAATTTTAGTACTATCATTGATCAAGGGTTCCTGGTAGCATACTGATTACAAGTTGGGTCGCTAACCTCAAGGTCAACGGTTCAAAACCACCAGCTGCTCTTGGAGAGAAAGAGGGAACTTTCTACTCACATAAAGAGCTACAGTCTCAAGGTGTAAGAGATGACAATAGTAACTTATAATTCATCAGGGGTCCATGAAGGTGGGGGGGTATAAAAGAGGAGCTGATACCAATGGCACAAACAGAAAGAAAGTTTTTTGAAAATGATGATGGCAATGTATGTACAAATGTGCTTGACGCAAGAGCTGTAAGTGCCCCAATAAAATGATTTATTTAAAAAAAGCTACAGTCTCAGAAACACACAAGGCCAGTTTTACCCTGCCCTGCAGGGTCATTATAAGCATCAACTATCAACATCAACTCCATGACAGTAAGCTTGGTTGTGGATGCTTATTTCAACTCTTTTATTATCAAGAAGTCCTAGTGACATCAGAGGTGAATTGCTGGGCTGTGTGAAGGAAAATTTATTAATTACCTTCTTTTATCCATTTCTTTATAACTTCCACCATATGACTGCGTGGAAATATACAAATAAGGTATAGAGGATTCTACCTTGGGGATTATCAGTTTTGCCATGCCCTTGACTATAACAAAGAGGCATTTCAGAAACCAGAAGAGAGAATCCCACTACCATCGAGGAAGAAGAGCCACCAGAAAGTCATGCAGGCCGGGGGCAGGGCAAAGGAACCACATAAAGACAGAGCAGAAGCAGTAGTTTCATGCGCCGCTTGAAACCATGAAACAGTGAGGTGAATAGTAAGTCGCCCTGCTGGTCAACAGTGAAGGATGCCAAGAGATCCTGTGAGTGAGAGGCTGAAAATGGTGTCTGGTGAGCCAATGTGGCTGCTGACTGAAGAGAAGTGCTGCTGTGGGCCGAAGACGATCCTTAATGGTTTCTGAACCTGTTAACTTCCCTAATAAACTCTCATCATTGTGAGTATTGTCTGTGAGTTCGGTGAGACTATTCAACGGATTATCAAAATAGGTAGAGAAGTAGAGTGCTGTAGGTTGGTATCAAAACAGATTAAAAAGGAATGGAGAGAAACGGTTTGTCTGATCTTGTGACATCAGGCTTGGGCTGGTGAGGAGATAGGCTCTCCTCCCAACTGAAGCTGGAAGGGGTCGGTTAGGGGCTGCACAGCACTTTCACTGGTTGTTAACTATAAGGTCTGTGGCGGTCATGTGCATATGTTAATTTCATGATTGAGATGTAGGGGTAGAGTCTAGCCTATTAATCTGGTGATAGCCATTGAGTAGCCAATGAGGCCTCTGTGTGGGCAAGACTTTCTCCTGAGACTCTGGAAAATCTCACGATATTTCCCTCGTGAAGATGAGAAGCTATCTTCTGAGTTGTTGGGAGCTGGTCTCAGAGACAACAAACTACGGATAAGACAAGATGGCAGCATCCAAAGAACTGGAAGAGCTGGAGAAGCCACACGGCCTTGCCCTGATGGAACCAGATCTCTGAAGTTGGAGAGGCCACCTGGAGACCTCTGCCAACGCTGAGTTGCTTCTACTACCACTGGATGCTGTTGATGGACCCTGAGTCCTGGAAGTGTGGAGCCACGAGGGAACCCCTGACAGTGCTGGGGCTCTCCACCCACTGGCCTGTGACTTCGTGAGTTGAAGGGACACATTATAGACTGGTATCGTACATATGAGCTAATATCGGACTCATGACTTTGAACTGGACTAGGTTGGGATGCTTTCTCAATGTTCTGTTCCTTTTGTATATAAACCGTACCCTTATATCCATATGCGTGTCTATGAATTTGTTCCTGTAGTCTACCTGGACTAACACAAGGTCTGTGGTTCAAACCTATCAGCCACTCCACAAGTGAAAGAGGAGGCTGTCTATTCCTAAAACTATTTACAGCCTTGGAAACTCAATGTTGCAGTTCTACTCTGTCCTTCAGGATTGTCTTGAGTTAGAATTGACTTGATGACTGTGGGTTTGGCTTTTTGGTTTTCTCTTCTTATTTGGAAGTAAACAAAATTCAGCACTCACGACTCGGGATTCAATGTAGATAATTTATTGCATCTTCATTGTTAAAATTGGAAATCACTTGAATTTCATTCAATGGAGGAATTTTTTAGAGGATTTTAAGGTGCTGCCAGCTCTGGGAGATTTGCAGGCTTATTTTCCTATTTTAGTATTCAGTGCACATTCCATCCAATTTGTTGCTGTGAAGATTCCATTTGAATGACTAGGGGCAGCACACGCATAACCCGCTGAGAGAAGGAAGGGAGCTTGCAAAAGCCCAAAGTAATAAAAAAGGTAGTTGTAATATAAATATAGACATAGATAGAGAGGAAGAGAGAGATGATAGATAGATAGATATAACTTTGGAAACATAATAGGAGAAAGATGCAATCTATATTCATGAATATAATGAAATAAGGAAGATTTTGAAGGAGACTCCTTAGATCTTATGTTGTTGTGTTTTGTTTTTCTTGCTTTGCTTTACTAAAGCAATGGAAATCAGACTCCAGCCAAACATTTCCAGAATTGCATGCAAAACTACAAAATATGACTAATATTACACATCCGTTAGACTACCTTTCTTTTTGTTTGTTTTCTTCCTTTGAAGAGTTTAGTTTTAAGTGAAACTGTCCATGATTTTGAATTTCAAATCTGCCACTGGCCAAATGACCCTGGGCCCTTCTCTGAAATTTCCATACTCTCTCTCTCTCTCTCTCTCTCTCTCTCTCCTTATTCCATATTCTGAGCATGAACATGGGTCTTCATACCTTGCCTAAGAAGATTTGGCTGCATTGAGGACTCCCTCCTGGGACCCAACCCTGCACGTGGAGGACACCACACAGCCAAGGCTTTCCCCGTCGTTGTCTGATCCTGATTCCCATCCCAGACCATCAGAATCTCCTCATCTTCCAGTACTAAAAAATCACAGACCTTGCAGTTTAGTTGTTCTTCCCTCTTGGGGTGCTCTCATGTATTTTTGTAACTTTAAAAACTAAGTGCACGCTATGAGGAGTGCGTGAGGGGTACAAGTGTTTAACACATTTGGTTGCCAACTGAATTTGGGGTCCCCCCCCAGAGGTGCCTTGGAAGAAAATCTTGAACATCTACATCACAGAACAACCAAGCAAAGTATGGACCTTGAGAACCCAGTGGCGCACAGTTGTCTGACCAACGGGGGTCATCGTGAACGAATGCATTCTAGAGCAGCCACTTGGTCTCCCTGTTACACAAATAACTTTCCCTCCAGCGAAGATAGCCTAGCCTCTATCAGAACTCCAGCTTCATCTTCACTTGTCCATTAGCAATGCATGTAAAGCTGAAGAAGCCCAGAACTGGGCTCCTGGGGTGACTGTCCAAATCTCTTCACAGACAATCCTCCTCTCAGCCAAAAATAATGCCATGCTTCCACTTGCTCAATTATCTGGACTTATTTTCTTCTATATCAATTCTTACATCCTCTTTATCAGGGAATGCTATACGCCTTCCATTTGTAACATCTCTTGAAGTTGACTGATCGCTCACCATGCCGACTCGGCCTCACTAGTCCTAATTATCCAACATCTTCCACCTGGGTTTTTAAAAAAGTCTCTTAAGGTCTATCTGCCATAGAGCAGCTAACTGTAGACTTATCATCCTACTTATGCAACATTTACTGATTCAAAGCCAGCCAGTGACTTCCCACTCCATGTACTGTGAGAGACAAAGTCACTACAATAACGAATCTGTTGTAGTGTCCTTACCTCTAGTCAGTTATTTCTTCAGGAGCACCTCAGGGTTTTTCTTCCTTCATGTTCTCTTCCCTGAGATGCTGGTACATGGTACACATTCCATAGGAATTTCTGTTGCCTCCTCACACAGGAAAACATAGGAGAATTGGATGTCATGAAAAATGAAATATATAAAGGAAATATATAAAAGTCAATAACCTCTTGAGACCAAAAAGCCAATCCTGGACTGGGCTGGGATGTTTTCTTAATGTACAATTACACTGTATATAAAACTCTCGTGTGTGTGGGTGTATATGTGTATATATGTATACACACACACACACACATATATATATTTGTTTCTCTAGTCTACCCAGACTAACACATTAGCTAAAGTGAAAGAATTAGCTAAATGAAGTAAAAGAGCTGAACAGATTTCACAATGTGACTCAAGAAGACAAAACAAAGTATTGGCGTGAAATATGCAAAGACCTGGAGTAGGAAAACCAAAAAGAAAGAACACAATTGGCATTTCTCAAGCTGAAAGAACCAAAGGAAAAATTAAAGTCTGGAATTGAAATATTAAAGGGCTGTTAAATATAATGTGATAAATGATTACATGAAACATCAGAAGATGAAAAGAACAAAGTCACTATCTCAAAAACAATCGGTTGATTTCAACCATCTGAAGAAGTAGCATATAGTTAGGAGTTGATGGTCTTGAAGGAAGAAGTCCAAGCCTTTTACAAACAAGGCTCTAGGAATTGAAAGACTACAAACTGAGGTTGCTTTTTTTTTCTTTAGCAAATGGATGTCATGCTGGAAGTGCTCACCTGTCTAAGTCAAGGAATTTGGAAGATAGCTGTCTGACCAACCAACTGGAAGAGATCCATCTTTGTGCCTACTCCAAAGAAAGATTATCTAACAAAGCGCAGAAGATACTGGAAAAATGTCATTAATATCAAACTTAAGTAAAACTTTGCTGAAGATAATGTTTAAAGTTGTTGTTAAAAAAAAGTTGTTGCAATAGGACACTGGCAGGGAATTGCTAGAAATTCAAGTAGAGGGATCTCTTGCTAATATAAGGTGGATCTTGATTGAAGGCAGAGAATACCAGAAAGATGTTTACCTGTGTTTCATGGACTATGGAAAGGTTGTACATAGCATTGCACAGAATGGGGATTCTAGATCACTTAATGATGCTCATGCAGAGTCTGTACATAAACCCAGATGTTGTACAAACAGAACAAGGGGCACTGTGCGGTTTGAAATGTGGAAAAGCATTCAGCAGGGTTGGAAGCTTTCATTATTCAACATGTATGCAAGGTGTATGCTGATAAAATAATCTCAGAAGCTGGACTATATGGACAACTCAGGATTGTAGTTGAAGGGAGGCTGTGATATGCGGATGACACAATCTTGCTTGCTGAAAGTCAAAAAGACTTGAAGCACTTACTGTTGAGGATCAAAAGCTGCTTCTTCAGTATGCATTACAACTTAATGTAAATAAAACAAAAATAGTCACAATTGGACTAATAAATATCACAATAAACAGAAAAAGGATGGAACTTGCATTCATGGAAGTAGCAGTTAAGAAATCCAATGATGGGGCTGAGCCCTGGTGGTGTAAGTGGTTGAGTGCAGAACTGCAGCCCGTGGGCTTAGCAGTTCAAATCCAGCGGCAGCTGAGTAGCACCCATGACCACCAGAGGCAGTGATGCCCACAAAAAAAAAAAAAAAGAAAAGAAAAGAAATCCAGTGATGTATTGCACTAAGATAATCTGCTAAGAAGCAAAGATATCACTTTGAGGATTGAGGTGTACTTGATCCATTTTCAATGGTCTCATGTGCATGCTATACAATGAATAAGAAGATAGAAAAATTAATACATTTGAATTATGGTGCTAGTGAATGACACTTAATATGCCATGGACTGCCAGAAGAATGTACAAATCTGTCTTTGAGAAAGTGTAGCCAGAATGCTTCTTAGAAGTAAGAACAGCAAACTTTATCTCATGTGCTGTGGTCATATTATGAGAAGGGACTACTGGTCCCATGCTTTAGCAGAGCATGCTAAAGAGAGAGTTGGTATAAAAGAGGAAGACTTTCAACGGAAGTGGTTGACTTAGCAGCAATTGTCAAGATGGGAAACACGTGGCAGTGTTGTGTTGCACTATCCATTTATATCTTCACCATGACACTGATTTGAAGGCACCTAACAACAGCCTATTATAGGTGTTCTCTGATTGCTCTTTCTAAAATTGCAAACCTTTCTCCCCTGTGCCTAATACTTCCTAGTTTACGTCTCTGCTTTTCCTTGCTTCATACTAACCTGAAATGGCATTGCCATCTAAAACAGAACATACTGCCAATGTTACTCAGTTATCACACTCATTTTCTGTCACCCACATGAAAATTTATGAAGGCAGACATTTTTCTCCTTTGTTTTCTTAACACCATCACTACAAAATTATAATCAATATCACTTAAATTGCTGAGGTTTTGCATGTGTATTTTTACCATAATATTTTAAAAGAAAAAAAACCTGTATATTAATGACATATAGTAAGTGCTCAATAGATATTCTGAATAAGAAATGAAAGAAAGAAAATAGGGATCTATTAATTCCATCTGTTTCCCCTGAGAAGAAAAGCAGTGTTACATGAAAGTATCAAGGGGCTTTCACATAACAATAGGTTTTTGAAGTACTCTTTATCATTTTCTTAGTATTATCATTTCTGCTTTTCTCTAAAAGGTCACCACATAACTGGTCAAAAGTATATATACAGTGAGTAGTTTTCTTCTTTCATTAGGACCTTCCCAATGTAGCTTATTTCCAATCGTCTTTTCTACTGTTCGGAGTGGCGGTGGCACAGTGGTTACTTATTGGCTGGTAACCTCAAGGTTAACTGTTCAAAACCACCAACGATTCTTAGGAAGACGACCTGGCTTTCTATTCCCAAAGAGAGTCACGGTTTCAGAAAGCCACAGGAGCAGTTCTACGCTGTTCTGTAACGTTGTATGAGTTGGGATTGACTCGGTGGCAGTGAGTTTTGTCTCCACTTTTGACAAGAATCCTGTCTTCAAATGGCTGAGTGGGTCACATCTCAGCGAGCAAACAGCACTGTGCATTTTCTCTGAGAGGAAGTGCTTTTAGTCATCATACAAATTAGTCAGCTCTCTGGCTGATAATCAGGACAGACAGGTGGTGTAGCACATTAAAGCACATGTTTATTCCATGAGTAAATAAACATGGAATTGACATTACAAACAAACAAACAAAATCCTGTTGCCATGGGGTTGATTTCTACAGCTCTTGATCTAGAGATTCCTCAGAGAAGCGGACTGCCACATATTTCTCCTGTGAGATGGACTGGGCCTTAGAAGTACCCATCCTTCTGCTAGCAGCAGAGTGCTTCTACTATGCCTCCAGGGTTCCTTGTAATCATGACACCAAGCTTCCTTAAAGATGCTAACGAAAAGTTGAGTCATGGTGATATAGTGGGCTATAGTTGGGCAGTAAGGACAGCAGTTTGAAACCACCAACCCTGAGGGTGACAGATGAGATTTTCTCCTCCTATAAAGAGTTAGTCTTGGAAACCCACAGGGCCCATTCTACGCTGTGAGTCAGAATGGACTCTATGCACAGTGAGTTGGTTTTTTTTAGGGAGTAATGATAGACAAAAGCTGAATTCTAAAACAAACAACTACCACCATAGGCATTCTCCTAGTTGATGGGACGTTTGACATAAACTTTTGGCATAAACGTGTGACGTGGCACTATGGCATTACAGAGGGCAGCACTGAAGACACAGGTCGGGGAGTGCGGCAGTCTGACCCGCCCACATGGGGGCAAACCAAGAGGAAGTTACAACAGATTAGCAAGTCCCTGTGGAATCTCCATTGTAGGCTTCTGACTGAGGGCAGCGCCTGGCACCTCATCCATACCGGTTGGGGGATATTCACAAGGGACCACATGGAAAGTCTAAAGGTGCAACGAGTGTGGGTGTGGGCAATGAGACCACTCCATGCTTGAGTGCAGGAAGAGCGCTGGGGGTCTTGTCGAGGATACGCCACCAGGCAGGAACGCTGAAGACTACAAGGGTCTAAGCATTGTTTGTGGGTCTAGGAGTTGGGTTCCTGAAAGAAAAGGCGATTGAGCTGAGGGATTTTCACAGGGTTTGTACCATATTTAGCAGTGAGATGCTCATCTACTCTGGGTCAGACAACAGTTAGATATGGAACTATTTGTATGGTCTCTCTCTCTTTTATTCCTTTCCTCCCCCTGTTAGTGTCTATCTAAATAAGATAGGGAGAATAAGCAAGCCCAAGGAGACTGCAATGGGTCTGATGGTTGGGAAGTGGGATGGGAACTGGTAACATTCTGACTGTATATTCCCACTCAAAAGGAATGAATAATAGAATTGTAGGTGAATAGATATATTAGATGTTATAAGATATGGCAAGATAATAATATATAATAATAAGGGCCCCTGAGGAGTAAGGTGGGAAAGTGAGGGGATAATGGGGACCTGATATCAAAGAGTTCAAAAAGAAATTTTCATATAGATTAAATGTATGTATTGTGAAGCAAAAAAGAAGAAGAGTATCCCTTCAAGTATACAATGATTCCACTGTAGACAGCCATTGAATGTACTCAATGGTCTGTTATTGTTTTCAATATCATCTAATTCAATCTAGCCCGTTTGTTTTCCAAATAAAGTGGAATTTTCAAATAAGTGGAATTATTATTATTATGAGTGAATTGGTCAGAGTGACAGACTTATTGGCCCATCCTATCCCACACCACACACACACACACACACACACACACACACACACACACACACATGTTCATCTTTCTCCCAGCTCAGCCCAAATTAACCTTTTGGAAATGAGTTGGTGATTCTCATGCTGCCTGCATGACAGAATCAGCAAAACTTAAACAAAAACACCAACTGGAGCCTAAACTCACCGGTAGCCCCGGCAGTATTTTTATAAATCTCATTCAGGTTCTTAATGTGCTACCAGTGTTGAAAATGAACTTAATTGTTCCTTCTAGAATCTGTGAAAGAAACATTTTTCCTGTGTTTATTGTTAGTTAGCATCCCGTGTTACCCATCCCTTCTCAAGGGAGAATAGTTACCATAAGTAAACATCTAGAAGGAAGGGGTGCTGCATCTAAGGGTTTGGGACCTTAGTCTCAGGGAACGGCAAAGTCAATTGGTATAATGTAGTCCACAAAACTGACATGCTATGTCCTACATTGGCAAGCAGTCATCTAAGGTGTAAATTTTGGTCTCTAAACCATCTAGAGGAAATAAGAGTGATCATGAAATTCTAAATACAAATGGAACAGTCCAATGGACTAATGGACCATAAGAACATCAGTCTTTACAACCCTGAGACTAGAGAACTAGATAGTGTCCATCCATCATTACCAACTGCTCTTAAAAGGACCACATTAGAAGATCCTGGATAGCGTGAGAGAAAAATGTGAAAAAGAATGCAAGACCACAAAAGAGACCAGGCTTGTTGCTCTGACAATGACTGGTTGGACCCCCAAAGAATAGCCTTTAGTCACTCTTCATATCTGACCCTGAACTCAGCTCATATTCAGTTTTATTATTTAAGATCAAAAGGGCAGCATTTAGCTCAGGACTGAGGGTTAGGAAATAAGGAGGAATGAAAATAGAAATTCTTAGATGAAATAGAAGATGCGATTGCACAGCGAGGGGATTGAAATGGGTAAGTTAAAACAAAATGTGTATAAATTTTGGACTATAAAACTGACCTCTGTAAACTTGTACCTAAATCACAATAAGAAGTTTTTAAAGAATTGTTATTATATTATTATTATTGGAGGTGTTTGTTTCATCTTACATGCTATTTTATCTGAAATAGAATCAGGACCATTGCACAAATAAGCATTAGATGCTATTTTCAATGAATTGTTACCAGTGTTAAATCTCAAACCATTGTGACAATTCCCACCTACATCAATTTCTGTGCAATTGTAGCCGGACAATTAGTTTTGAATGCAATCCACTTGGAAGAAGACATAGGAAAGTTTAAATACTTTTGAAGGACCACTGAATTACATCATGAAATTATTATGTATTTTATTTGGAAAGATAAAATGAAACTAATTTTGTGATGTTTTTATTTTTATAAATGTTTATCACTGCCATCTTTCCATTTCAACAATTAAACACCTATATAAAGACATTGCATGCCACTTCAGAAGAGGAAAACCCCTCTCTACTACATGACTAGTTTCAGAATGTGAGGAGACTGTGGCTAACCAAAATGTTCAAGCAAACTGATGCAACTGTTCTTTTCTATGACTGCATAAGCAAAATTCTTCACATAACACAAAGTTTGATGTGGTAGAGCAAATAAAAGAGAAAGCACCCATCTCCAGGTGCAAGCAGAAACCACAGACCTTGTCAAAAACTGGAGAAGTACTGACTTAAGTATCACCTCCCACATTGCCTGCTGTGAATAACCTTAAAGGCTTCTGTAACTTGTCTTAATGATTAACATGCTGCCAACTTGACAGAAACAAAATCTCAGTGTACACATTGGAGAAAAGGTATCTACTATAAATGAATTCTATGAAACCAATGTTCTATGAAATACACTGTCTCTTCCCACACATTTTTGCACTTCATTTTTCCCATAAACCGTGAGGCAGATATTGTCATTACTATTTTATAACTGAGAAGACTGAGTCAGAGAGAAGCGGCATCTTGGTCAACATAACCTACCTGGTAAATGATGAAGTATTGTAATGCATTGTGACTTCCTCAAGGGTTATGAGCTCCTGCACTCAAATATTTCTTTAAGTTGACATTTGACCTGTAAGACAGGATTCTTTCTCTTGGTGGTTGCTATGAATTGAATTTTGTCTCTCAAAAGTACTAGAGGGTTACAAAAAGTTCATGAAAAAAGTATACTGAATGATCATGGAAAATTTCCATGAATTTTTAGAAGTCCCATTGTATATGTTAAGCCCTACAGTGTAGTGGCTTGCATGTTGCCGTGATGCTCGATAGAAGCTTCACCAACAGTTTCAAATACCAGCAATGTCCTATATAATGCACAGGCTGTAGCAATTTTCAAGACTAAGAACATTATAGGAAGAAGAGAGAGGGATTAGCCATTGAAAATCTTATTAATAGCACGAGGATATTATCTGATTTAATGTCAGAAAGTGAACCCCTAAGTTTGGAAGGATCTCAAAATACCATTGGGAAAGAGATGCCTCAAAGTAGAGTTGGTTCTATCGATGTGGGCTGAGTCAAACTTCAGGATTTTCATTTACTGATGGGACATGATTCAAAAGGAAAAGAAACAACTGGAGGCATCCATGAATAGCTGGACTGTGGAATATATTAATTATGAATGTAGGAAAACTTGAAATTATTAGAAACAAAATGCATAAAGATCAATCCTACGCACAAGTGAGCTGAGATGGACTGTTAATAACTACTTTGAGTGAGGCAATTATATGGTGTGCTATGTATCATGTATGTCAAAATAAATAGAAATGGCATTGCATTCCTTGTCATAAAGAATATTTCAAGATCTATTTGGAAGCACAAAACTGTTTGTGATAAGATAATATTCATATGCTTACAAGGAAAATCGATTAACACTGTTATAATTCAAATACACAAACCAACCTCTAAGGGAAGAAGAAACCAACAAATTTGACAAACTTCTTCCCACTGAAATTGATTCAGCGTGCAATCAAGATGTGCTGATAATTACATGAGTGATTGGAATGTGAAAGTAGGAAACAAAGAGGAAGGATTATCATTTGGAAAATATACCCTTTGTAATAGAAACAAACCTGAAGATCACTTGATAGAATTTTGCAAGACCAATGATTTCTTCATTGCAAATACCTTTTAAACAACAAAAATGGAGCTTACACAGGTGGTCCTCAAACAGAAATCAAATGTCTAGATCTTTGGTGCTATCAGCCAAAACAAGGTCTGGGTTAAACTGTAGAACAGGCCATCAATTGTTCATATTTGTTCAGGTTAAAGCTGAAAAAAATTAAAACAAGTTCACATGAGCCAAAATAAAAACTTGAATATATCCTGTCTGAATTCAGAGTCCATCTTAAATATAGACATGAAGCATTGAAACTGATAACCGAAGACCAAACAAGTTGTATGATGACATCAAGCTCATCATACATATAAAAGTAAATGGTCATTTAAAAGACAGGAAAGAAAGAAAAGATCAAAGTTGATGTCAGAAAATACCTTAAAACTAGCTCTTGAACGTAAGGCATCTAATGCAAGTTGGAGAAATTACGAAGTCAAAAATAAAAAAAAACCAAACTCACCACAGAGCTAATAGCTACTCATAGCAACCCCCGTAGAGGTTTCCACAACTGTAACTGCTTAATGGGAGAAGAAAGCATTCTTTCTTCCAAGGAAGTAGAAGAACTAAATAAAACATCGCAAAAGGCGGCTAGAGGAGATTATCCAGCTTTATAAGGAAATATGCAAAGACTTGGATTGGAAAACCAAAAAGGGAGAATATGCTCAGCATATCTCAGGCTGAAAGAACTGAAGTAAAAATCCATGCCTCAGCTTGAACCCTGGTAATATTGGAGGATTCTAAGGCAAAATATGAAATGAAGCAGGAAGCATCGAAAGAAGGTAGGTGCCGCAGTCAAAATGGCTAATGATGTGCTGCACCGGGTAAATTTGACCAATAAGACCTCTTTAAAGTACTAAAGAGTCAAGATGCCACTTTGAGGACTAAAGTTCACTTGAACCCAACCATGGTATTTTTAAACACTTCTTATACATATTAAAAATGAACGGTGAATAATAAAAATCACAGAAGAACTGAAATGCATTTGAATAGGTGCTGGCAAAGAATATTGAAAGTATGATGGACTTTCAGAAAACAAACAGATCTGTCTTGGAGGAAGACAATGGTTGTAAGAATGGTACAGGACTGGGCATCATCATCTCATTCTGTGGTACACAATATCAGAGTCAACATTCTGTTGTGTTTAGTCAGAACCAAGTTGACTGTGCCTAACACCTACTCTTCTGGGTATACTTCTTCCAGCATAGATTTATTTGTTATGTACTAGCTATAAGGAAGGAATTAGGAAGTTGTTCATTGAATATGTTCTTTTTTTAATACCATCATTCTTCTGTCTTCTTTGTAAACATATGAAGCAAATGAAAATGTCAAGACTTGGCTCAAAGAGGTCCTCAAAATGACATGTTTGCTTTTTAAGAGTTTAAAGAGAAATGGAGGAGAAGGAGGAGCCTATTGCCGCCATGAACAATGAGACCAAAAGAACTGATGGCATTTGGCTACCATTACTGAACAGTTTGATTAAAGATTCTGTAGGCTAATTCAGATATAGAGGAGAGGAAATGTAGAACAGAATCTCAAAGTCACAGGCATTCTAGAATTTCTGGAGCCATAAAGGATGGATAAACTCCTGAAACTATTGTTCTGAGATCATCTTTATCATAAAAACAACGACATCTCTTGACATCTTTTTAAAAACCAAACAGCTATGTAGTTAAACTCATAAAGAATGTCTGAGCATTGCACTCTTTTAAGAACTACCTTATAGAATCATACTGACAAGAATTTGAAAGATTAGATAGCATACTTAGTGGAAAGTGGGATTATGTTAAAGAGGGAGAAACAACTATGAATAGTAGAATAACCAAACAAATATAATCAATGTTACTGAATTGTACATGTACAAACTGTTGAATTAGTACATAATTTGCTGTGTATATTCTCAACAATAATAAAACAAATTGTATATGACTTGATTTTTATATATGATATGTGTATAGATATACATACATACATACACACACATATATATATAAAATCATGCGTCATACTGGACTAGCCTAAAACCCCAAGGTCCTACCTTCTGGGTCATTTTGCTAAAGCTGCAAACCAGAATGTGGTTTGATAGATAGATCTAATATATGCACAGCACCAAAAATATAATAATTATATTGAGTTGGTTATGATTAAGCTCAGCAGGTGTATATTGAGGAATTTTGAACACCTGTGTGTTCAGATGCAGAATAATGAATAACTACAAGATGAGTCTTGATCCCTAAATGTAACACGTCAGTCTGAACTGAATGCTATGTATGTTCAGGAGTGAGATGAAAGGGGATTTGGTTTGCAATCAACACTGCTAATTTTCATTTAGCAAAATGTCAATATGGATTGTGGATGATATTGTTAGCTGCCATGGAGTCAGTTCTGACTCACAATGATCCTATCTGCAACAGAGTGAAACAATTCCCCATCCTGCACCATCCTCGGGATCATTCTTATCCCTGAGCCCAACGATGCACCCTCTGGGTCAATCCATCTTGTCAAGGGCCTTGTCTATGTCCTGGAATACCAGTCAAATGTTGAATTCCATGTACATGGAATAATCTATGGAATTTCCATAATAGTAAATGCTTCTAATGAAGGAGTAATAACAGCATCAGCACATTCTGTAGTAGCAAGGGTAGCCCATGAAAAATGAGATAAAAGTATCAACAGAATGATGAACATATTTAAGTTTGCCAAAAGAAGGAATTTGAGTAATATCGATTTACCAAACTTGGTTCTGACTTGATCCCCAAGGATTAGTTCCTAAAGGGCGATGAGGAACAGATACCGTTTGGCAAGCTGAATAAGATCATAAAATAGCCTTTGATTGTTTTCACTGTTTGCAACTTACTTTGAAATTTACTGTTACCACCTAAACTTTAAAAGTCACTGATTATGAAAATTGCACTAATGAAATGTTACCAAGGAGCTGAAGGTTTGCTGGGATTCTTTTTTTTTTTGCTGTATTACATAAAGGTTACTGTGACTACTGACAGGACGTTTAATTTAGAGTTAAACTGGGAGTGGGGCACAGGCTCCAACAGATAACAGCTGTAGGAGACAAGTTTGTAATTCAGGGGAATTCCCAGAACGTTTTACAGTGGTAGAAAGACGGGATAAAAAATCAGAAAATGATGGAGAAGTAGAAAGGGGGAAAAAATTTCTCAGATCTGCATGTGATTTCTCTGGGGTGTGGACAATGGGGGTGGGAGGGGTGAGTGAAGGAACACATTAGACGGCGTATGATATGAAGAGGCAGTAACAATTTGTAAATTTTGGAAGTTCATGGGGTAGGAGAAGGAGGAAGGGGAAGTATGGGGAGCTGGAATTTAAAAAATAAAAAACTAGAGGAAAGAGGGGAAGAGGAGCTTAGGCTGGAGGGGTTCAAGTAGATAATGTAGATGGATGTGGCAACATGTGTACAAATGTGCTTAATACGATGTATTAAATGTTGTAAGAGCCCCCAATAAAATCTATATTTAAAAATGTCCGAGTCTGGCAACGGCTCCCACCTCCACCCCCCCGTTGTAACATGCATCCTGAAACCAGCCGCTTTCCACGAAACGCTTACCGCCCAGCCCCTGACTTTTTGCAGCTGCCCAAGGCCACAAAGGGAACGACTCAACTGTGATGTACGTCCTGCCTCTCCCTTCTGCACAAAGCCACAATGGGAAAGACTCAACCATCACACTGTTGTACACAAAGAATAGCCTGACTTTTTCTGGGCCAACGGGGGGTTGGAGGGGGAAGGGTGTAAAAAATTCCCCCCTACTTTGTTCGGGCGCAGCTTCATCAGCTTGCTTCCCCACAAGCTGTTGAACCCTTCCGCTTGCTCCCAATAAAGCCTGCTTCAAATACACCTCATTCAGACTCTTCCTTCATTTCGCGTACAAAATTCCTACAAACTTCCTAATCAAAAAAAAAAAAAGAAAGAAAAAAATCAGAAAATGTTACATTGGGTCTTTTTAGTAAATATGTTTTTGTTCTTTCCTTAATTTGTTTAATTTGAAATTCCTTAATTTCCTTAATTTGTTCTCTTCTTAATTCAAGCACATAAGCATAGATTATAAATTTGTTCAATTATGTCATCCCCAAAAGTGGCTTGCTGAGCAGTAGCAGCAAAAGGACCAGTGCTGATCAGTTGTTCAAAAATTGGTCCTGGCGGCTGCTCATGGCTATTGATCTGAGCCTGTTTTCCCAGCTTCCTCATTTGATCAAGCTTTCAATTGAATATACTGGCCAGAAACTAATACTGTTTTAACTAAACCATCCCAATCTAAAGGAATCATAATATTGTCGGTAGCATAAGAGTATAAAAACCCTTGAACATAAGGTGACTGTACCTAATAAGCATGTACAGCTTCCTTTAAAGTTTTCAAAATCTCATGCCCTTCCTGATCACACTAGCCACCCATTAGGGTGTTGCATATCAGCAGCTATCTCAGTTCTAATAACAGAGAAAAAAAGCAGTGGTGATATGGGAGAGGGTAAAGAAGTCTCATTGAATTCACATACTAATTTCAATCTTTCAGCTGGGATTTGAGGCTTAACCTAATTCTCTTTGGGATATGCTCGAGGCTTTTCCTCAAAATAAAAGACTGTTCATTCTACAACTGCCTTTCCAGAATCTAACTGAAGATGTTCAGACAAAGCAAATTCTTTAATGCCTCAGATATGGAGCACATATTCTCCTCTTCAGAGGAAGAATCTGATGATGAAGAAGAAGATTCCACTTCAGAACTGTCATAAACTTTATCATGTATAGGATTACTAGGTGGGTTCATACCAGCAGGCACTGTAACATTTTCACAAGCAGGTTTTTCTCTTTCACTTTCAATATCTGACTAAAATGGTTGTATAGCAACATTAACTAAAGACATTAATGCCCAAACACCATGATCAATGGTTTCAGCTCTTTGATATGTCCTTCTCAAAGCACAATTCACCTGTTTCTATAAGTTAGCATTTAATTAACTTTTGTTTTCAGGCTGAAACCAACAGCAATGTTTATGCACACAAGCAAAAAGAATCTTAAAAGTTTGAGATGGAACTTTTACTCCTGTTGTCTTTAAAACAGCTTTCAAAACTTCAATATACTGTCTTTCTATAGATACAGAATTGTCCTTGACTCTGACTTTTACCAGGGTCTACTGCAGTATTCATACAATTTTACCACCTTGGTTCTGTAAGTCCTTCAGACGTCCCTTTGGGTCTCAGTTTGGGCATCAAATGTTACTATAAATGAATGGAGATGCAGAGGAACGAGAAGCACATGGAATGAATCTATAAGAAAGCAGAGGGTTACAGCTCGCTCAGGTATGCCGCAAAGAACTGACCTGTGGCCTTTCTTTTTATTCATGCTCAAATTTGGGAACACATGACTGCTTGCATTTACTTAGAATTATTTTTAATTTGATAAGTAACATTTTTGAAACAATATTATCTAAAATCCAGGTTATCTGGTGCTGTAAAAATATAACCTACAAAGCAAAGAACAAAGACCAAACAAACTCCAGTATAACATTCTTTTTCAAGGACCTCTCCTTGATGTCAGTATACACCTCTGTGCAGATTATATTGACCTCGAATATGTATCCTTGAAGTTTGGGTTTGTATCCAAGTTCTAGCCATGCTCTGACTACAGAGGGTGTGGAGAGATTGAAATTCTTATACACTGCTAGTGGGTTTGTAAATATGTACAACCTAATATGATGGTACCTGAAACAACTGAGAATACCTTCGCTGGTCATAGACCCTGAAGAAGTAGGAGGCAGAACATGAACGTGCTCTCTCATGTTCATGGCAGTAGCAAGAAGCTGAAAGCAGCCCAAATGCCCATCAGAAGAAGAATGGATAAAGAAACGTTGGTACATGCACACAGCGGAATATTATGCATCCCTAAAAAACAGCGATGAAGCCATGAAACACATGACTTGGAGGGACCTAACAACCATAATGTTGAATAAAGTTAGTTAATCACAAAATGACAAATACTGTATGAACCCATGATACGAATCCACTGCTATAAGGATAAACATCAAGAAAGAAGCAGACTTCTGCTCTTAGACCATACAATCTAATCTGGACTTCAAGTCAATGAAATAGAGAGTCTGCCTAGTGCCCATGTCTCTTTACCAACCCCTTTATATGTCCATCTTAAATACCACTTTGACAAAGGAGACCTGATGTGGCAAGCTGCCAACTGGGAAGAGAGTGTAGGTGGACAAGTTCTTTATTCTAACATTTAAGAAGTTTCAGGAGCCAGGTTTCTGAGTGGTGGGAGGCCTTCACACTTGAAAGTTAGAGGTGAGTCCCAATCACATTCTCATAATAATCCCCACCATGTGCCCCATAGTGATGCTGATTTTAAGGTGCTGCTGTCAATCATGTGGTTGCTGCTATACACCCTTGAAGATGGATTGTTTGAAGGCCTTCTACCTGAAGGTTGCCAGTGAGAACAATCATACTGTCCCACCCTATTGTCTGTCCCACCCTAAGTTGGGTCCACTCCCTTCTGGTAAGGACCATAGAACGTTCCCCTGGAGAAGAGCTCAGGGACTTCTAAGGTCAAGTCAGCCCAGAGACAGCCTAGGTGAGCCTGCCATCTTAACTCTCGGAACTCCACCCCTCCCACCCCATCTCTTACCTAATTTTTATCTAGCCCATGATGACCAGACTGTGTGTTACAGACTTTTCAGACTTCATATTCTGTCCTTTGAGGCACACAGCATCCTTCATAGCATCCATCAAATCACAGAAAGATTTGATGCAGCAAACTGGATTTCACCTCAAACTCACCTATAGCAGATTTAAGGAACTGACATATAAGGTCAAAATCCCCCTCTCCCACCAAAAAAAAAAAGAATGCCCTTGTGTGAGAGCAGCAGACGCCTGTAATGCCAATGTTTTGGAATTGGTGGTTATTGGACTTTTGCTTAAATCTCTTGCTTTGAGGATGTCTAATGAATGGTGGCCTGGGACTACCAAGTGTTTACTATTTTAATGTTCTCCTTGCTTCCTTGTGACATGCATTAGTCTAGTAGGCATGGTTTTACCTTTGTGAATGAGTGTTATTGAAAATTTTACCTTACCAACAACCTCCACTGTGTCTGCAAATAGTCCGGTCACTTAAGTGTTTAATCTGAACACGTCAACAATTCATGCATTTTAGTCTGAAAAGCTGCCTATACATTTTAATTTCCTTTTCTCGGCAGTTTTAATTTCTATAAAATTAAAAAATTTCATACCATTGACTAAACTAATGACACTATCATAGAATTACCTTATGCCCCAGGAGGTATGGTTTTTAATGTTCACAAAATGATAATGATGTACCTAAAGTGAACCAGAGACAGATATAAACCATAGACAAATGAATGGATTTGGGGCTTGAACTTCATTCTTGCCTCAATCTAAAGCCCATTAGTTCTATGACATGCCCTACTTTACCCTTAAGAAGAGATCACTGGAGATATGGGTGATACAGAAATGTGTAGTGAGGGGTCACATTGTGTCCAGCTATTAGGAAGAAGAGTGTCTAGGGTCTTAAAGGTTTGTTTTCAAACAGACATCTGTGGCAATCATGTGCTTATGCTAATTTTATGATTGAAATGTAGGGGTGGAGTCTAGCCTGTTAATCTGGAGATAGCCATTGAGTAGTCAATGAGGCCTCTATGTGGGCATGGCTTTCTCCTGAGACTTCTGGGAAATCTCGCGATATTTCCCTCTTGAAGATGAGAAGCTATCTTTCCCAGTTGTTGGGAGTTAGTCTGAGAGACGATGAATCACGGAGAAGACAAGATGGCAGTTTCTGAGGAGCCACATGGCTTTTCCCTGATGGAGCCAGACCTCTGAAGCTGGAGAGGCCACATGGGGACCCCTGCCAGTGATGAGTTGTTTCTGCCATCACTGGATGATGTTGATAGACCCTGTGTCCTGGAAGTGAGGAGCCATAGGGAAACCCCTGCCAGCACTGAGATTCTGCACCCACTGACCAGTGACTTAGTGAGTTGGAAGGAGACATTATAAACTGGTATCAGGCATATGGGCTAATATCGGACTTGTGACTTTGAACCAGACTGGATTGGGATGCTTTCTCAGTATTCCATTCCTTTTGTATATAAACCCTTTCCTTATATCCATATGCATGTCAATGAAATTTGTTCCTCTAGTCTGTCCGGACTAACACAACATCCAAGTGAGGTATCGAGTTATCAAACAGTCCATATGGAAGAAGCACACCAGCCATGGATTGTAAGTAATATAATCTAGTTCTGAAGGAGAGAATGGTATCAGAACTTAAATTGTAAACCTGGTTTGCAGAATGCTATTGATGACAGTTGAAACCCAAAATCCATTTGCAGAGGCCCCACATGGATTGCAAGATGAGAATAACAGTGTTATCAGACAGAGAGCATTGTAAAGTCAAATATGGCTTAAGTAGTTGGGTCAAAATTTAATATCTAATCATTTTATCTTTGTAAAATTGCTTCAATTTAAAAAGGTGACAGGGAAATACACGTGGATTTCCTGGTGGATCGCCTTTGACCCTAGTGCAAGGATGTGAATAATCTTCCATGCATGCAGAATGCATTGGAAAATAGGTTATTGCATTTGGTAAAATTTTGGCACCTTACCACTTGATCTCCATTGTGAATCCATTTTAAATTTGTTTTTCATATTTTGTGTTTTCTTTTAGACTGAGGCTTTTCTGTTTTACCTTGTTATTGCTTTTTGTTTTTAAAATGTTTTTCTGTATATGAAATCCAGGGTATGTACATCTTAGGGACAGTTATAATGTTTCATTGATAATATAGCAGGAGAGGAAGGAAGAAGTGGGAGGAAGTGGAGAACTAATAAGAAGGAAGAAAATGTTCTAAAATTTATTGTGGTGATGATTGTACAGCTCTTAAGATGACTGAACTATTGAGTTGTATGACTTTTTAATTATATGTCTGTGTTAGTCCGGGTAGACTAGAGGAACAAATTTCATAGACATGCATATAAGGAAAGGGTTTATATACAAAAGGAATGTGACCCTAAGAAGGCATCCCAATCCAGTCCAGAACACAGTCATAAGTCTGATATTAACCCATATGCCCAAAATCAGACTAAAGTCTCCTTCCGACTCACGAAGTCACAGGTCAGTGGGTGCAGAATCCCGGCGCTGGCGGGGGTCTCCCCATGGCTCCTTGCTTCCAGCGCTCAAGTTCCATCAACAGCATGCCACTCCAGCTTCAGAGGTCTGGCTCCATCAGGGAAAAGCCATGTGGTCTCTCTGCTGGCTCCTCCAGCTTCTCAGAGGCTGCCATCTTGTCTTTCCAGTGACTTATCGCCTCTGAAACTAACTCACAGCAACTGGGGAAGATAGCTTCTCATTTTCATGAGGGAAGTATCGCGAGATTTCCCAGAAGTCTCAGGAGAAAGCCATGCCCACATAGAGTCCTCATTGGCTATTCAATGACTATCTCCAGATTAACAGGCTAGACTCTACCCCTACATTTCAATCATAAAATTAACATAAGCACATGACTGCCACAGTAGTATTAGCTGGGAATTATCTAGTTCTTCTAGTCTCATGGCATGGGCATGAGCTAGTTGAACCACATCATTGCGGACAAAATGAGAGAGATACTGAAGGGAGAATAAAAGAATGTGACAAACTGTTAGAAGCATGTTATGTGAGTAAATGGTATGTGGCAATTCCTTGTAGTGGCTTCACAGTTGTTCTGTAAATTCCAGAATCATTTAAAATATAAGATTAAGAACCCAGAATTTCAAATTAAGAGGTTCAGATTTTCTGTTACCCATTTGAGTGAGTTTTGGAATCTCATATAACTTCTCTTGACCATGTCCCACCGTCGCCAAACAGTAGAAAGCAGACCAGATTCTATTATGCCGACTGTGAGAGATCTGTCATGCCAACATGGCCAAAGAAGATAAATATGTTTGCTGTGACAGCATGGCCAATGAACACATGTGAGAGCAATTGAAGGGTGGACATGGAAATGGCTCAGTGATGCCCGTCCTTCCTCTCTTGCTCATGGATGTTTGCACCAGCCAGCAGCCTTGTTTGTCCTGTGCCTTGATTTGCACTACCTGTGGGACACCTAATCAGTGGACTGTCCCATTGTGAGTTGAGGTTCCTGCAAACCCTGCTTCGCCACGCTTCCAGAATATACACCTCTTGAGCTGGGGACTGTGGGACTCTGTCATGGGGCTGACTGTTGGTGACCTGCCTCGCTGTTTGCTGCTTGTGGCAGGACATAGCCTGAATTGCTCTACAGAGGCCTACTCAGTGACCCTCAAGACTCTAAGGACTGCCAGTGTACGAGCTGTCTCATGCAAGCGAGTTGCACCGAGTCATTTGTAACTGCTTTATAGATTAGTTAGCTGTCTATTTCTTATGTTAGATATCTTTCTATCTATATAGAGATAGAGAGTTATTAGTGACCTGGTCTTGTTTCTCTAGAGAACCCTAACACACCAACAAGCCGGGGCTCATCCATTCCCCTATAGTGACTCATCTCAAGTTTCGCACCCTACGAAGGTGATGGAAGTGAGCAATCGTTTACGTACTTCTTTGTGATCATGCGGAAGTGTTTCCTAGAGGACACCCAAGGGTAATGACATGGATTGGCTTCAAACATATGTTGAGGGAGAGAAAGAAAAAAAAAGAGGCATGCCGCAAGAAGATCCGCTTACAAATTTCTATTTATGTAAATTTTGAGCCAATAAAGCTGTACAAAAACATATACATTGGCTTGATACATAACTTTGTCAAAGAGTTGACCTCTGTGAAGAGAGTTGAAAGAAAGGATGGGGGAGAGTTAGAACTTTAACTATATCTATAATGTTCTATTTCTTTAAAATGACAAGAAAGGGAGAATCCATTTACAACAAGAAAAAAAATCAGATAAATTGTCTCCCTCATGATCTATATTCAATTAGATTTAAAACTTCAAAAAGACTACATAACCTTTAACCTGCTCATGAGGGTCTGTAGAGTTAATGTAACAAAATTCAACAAACACACAATGAGGAATTCTTTTTTTTTTTAATCATTTTATTGGGAGCTTTTACAGAGAAAATTCTTTACATCAGGCATCAGGCTACCTACAGTACAGTTAGAGATAAATAGAATATGGGTTGGAATGCTTTGAAGAGAAAAAGACTTTGGTGTATTTTTTAAAAGCTTGGCTAATCATTTCCTTGAGTTAATAAAACTTAAGCTACAATTGAAAAAGAAACTTTGAACATGAGGGTGGCAGGACTTAGGTCAAAGTTATGCTTTTTTTTTTCTGATGTGAAAATGGAGCTTTTCATTCTCAGCATTGTTGGCTCAGTGAACCAACTCAGGAAGTTACACCCAAGAAGGAAACATGTTATTACACATCGGAATCTGCCAGACCTCCATTAGTTGCTACAATGGAATTGTGTGTACTAAAAAAGAAGAAAGGAAAAAACACATGCAGGATAAATATTTTTGATCAAGAACTGGTATAATTGAAAATAAAATGGAGTGGAAATGTGTTAATAATCCAATGAATTTATTCAACATGTTAATCAAATAGGATCATCCCAGCACAATGTGCGTCTGTTGGTGCATACACATATAGTGCAGCAAACACATTGTGAGGTCACCTTACATAAAACCTGAGCAGAAGAGGAGCATATCCAAGAAGGCTCTTTTAATATCAAAGAATGGGAAGCATGACAAAATTATCTTAAATAGAACTGGGAACTTATTCCCTCACATAGTGAAAAAGCTCAGGAATGTATTAAAAATATACTTCCACACAAGAACCTGTGCATAAATGTTTATAGCCCCCTTGATTATAATTGCCCCATATTTAAAGCAAATAAGATAATCTTCAATAGATGAGTGGATAAACAAACTAACGGGTACAGTCATGCAATGGGATATTATTGAACAAAAGAAATGAGTTATTTGCTACATAAAGACACAAAGAAACCTTAAAGGTATATTGCTAAGTGAAAGAAGCCAGTCTGAAAAGAAATTATATATTGCATGATTATAATTGTTACATTTAGAAACACCTTTGTGGATAGATTTTATAGAGCAGATAATAGATTAGCATTCAAGCATGTAGACACTTTCTCTTTTTTTCTATTTTAAATTTTTTCCAGTGTCACAGCCACTATATCAATCCATCTTCTTGAGGGGCTCCTTTTTTAAAAAAAATCATTTTATTGGGGCTTTTCCAGCTCTTATAATGTTTCACACATCAATTGGATCAAGAATATTTGTACATTAAAGTAGAAAGAAAATGTTTTGGAAATATAGACACTCTGATCCAACTTTCCCTCTGGACTCTCTTCAATAAATTCTCACTTATCCCACTTCCTCCCTGTGTTTCCTGTTTTCAGTCCTCCTTCTTCCCAAGTCCAATGAACTTTGTCTTTAGGTAAAATGTGGCCCTTTTGATCTTAAAGGATGCTTTATGCTAATGTGGGGATGACTTCCATTCCAGGACGAGTGCCATAGCCCTGCAGAATCCCACCGGTTTCTATCTGACTAGTAAGCTTGGTGAATGACAATTTTGAGGAAAAGACAAAACTATAGTGGTCATAAAAAGGTCAGTGATTCCCAGAAACAAAGAATAAAGGACCAAGTCCTTTGGAGAACAATGAAACTCTTCTGTGTAATCCTGTTAGGGTAGACACATAACCTGATGTCTTTGCCAAATCCACCTGGACATCACAAAGAGTAAACTCTAATGTAAATCATGGATTTCGGTTCATAGTAACATGTCAATATTTGTTTGTCATTTGTGACAAATGTACCACGCAAATGCAGGATATTATAATAGGAGATACCATGCAGAGAGAGAGAGAAATAATATGAGACCTCTGAACGTCCGACAGTTATTTGTTCTATAAATACAAAACCTCTCTAAAAAGTAGTCTCTCTCTCTTTTTTCTTAAGTCTAGGGATGGTTTGACTTCAAGCGCAGCTTGATCCAGGAGCTCAGTGATGACATCTGGATCTTGATTTTCCCATCTCTTGACTTGGTCTTCTGAAAAGCTGTGCTTCATTTTCAGACTTCATTTGGTGGCCCCAGCAACCCCAGGCTCATATCACCCATACTTCTCATAGTCCTAGGAGAAAACATTTCTCAGGTAAGTCATTCCCATACAAGTTCAAATATGTAAGCTGCTGTGCATATCCTGGACATCACATAATTATCCCTAAGTTAATTAATCACTACTACCAGGGAAATGCAATGTTCTCATTGGCTAGGCCAAGCTCAAGAGGAGTCAGGGTGGAGTTATTTCCACTGTCAGACACAGAGAGAATGAATTTGTTTCAAATATTGTTTCTCTAGCTTTAAGTGCTCTCACATTGCCAGCGGAAATTCCAGTTCAGCATGTCTGGAATAGGCCAGTGTTGTTTTTGCTAGTTGACCATGGAGTGATTCTGACTTGTGGAGATAACATGTGTACTGAGTACACTTACTTATCCTGCTGTGTCCTCAAGGTTGTGAGTTTGAGGAAGCATAGTCCCAGGCCTGTCTTCTGAGGGACCTCTAAATAGGTTAGAACCACAAACCTTGCAGCTAGTAGTTGCTTAGCTATCTGTACCACCCAGAAAAACCCTGGACTAGGTAGGGCTAGAAAGACTGTGTTTGCAATTCTTGCCAGAGGACACTCACAAGGTGCAGCTAAACTGCCATCTAAGGATGGTAGGTGCCTACTCTGTTACTAGAGACTTGTTGCCTACCTCTGGAAAATCCCGCTTAACTCAGATGAAAACTGTGGGGAACAGAACGATTTCTCCCACCTTGTCTCCCCCAAAGACATGCCAAACTGAAGCCACTTACCATAAGTGGCAAATGACTATGCTCTTGGAGGTCAACCGAAGTAGGTCAGTGGCTATTCTCCCTACGGGTTATCAGCCATCTAGACCTATCAGGCTATCTCATCTGTCCCATCTGAAGTAGGGCCCACTCCCTTCTGATAAGGATAGTAGCAGAGTACTTCCTTATAGGAGTCCCGGAAGTCAAGTCCACCTAAGGATGATCAAGGTTAGGCTGCGATATTAAGCCTAGGGTCCACCTTTTTTATCACATGTTCTTATCTCAGTTCCTCCCCTTCCTGATATATGCATACCCCTAGCTCATCTACTTCCACATCCCCTTCCTGTGGTGCCCAAGGAATCTGTAATCTGTAATCATGCCCAAGAATTAGATTTAAGCCTTGTTGAGCAATAAACTTCCTCCGTCCAGCCGGACCTGTCTCTCCTCAGCCCCAGCTCTCCTCGGCCCCCAGATACCCCCAGCACTGTTCCCTGGGCATTCCCTGGCTCTCTCTGGGTCTCCTGGCTTCTTGCCCTCATTGTATATAGACTTGGCTGTTGAGATCATGGCCGTCCAGGAGGTAAGCATGCTACCATGAAATGTGTCTGACTCCATTATTTCTCTCTCTCATAAATTCTATGACTTTACTATAATTTTAAATTATCACTGTACAATCATACCTACTGGACCTGAGATGATGTGTTAGGGACTGATTCTCTAATCGATAGCAAATCACTCGTGATGTATAGCACTTCCATTTACGTCACTGTGTTAGTCTGGGTAGACTAGAGAAACAAATTCATAAACATGCATATGTGAATAAGAAATAGGTTTATATATAAGAACAGCGAACTATTGAAGAAACATCCCAACCCAGTCTAGTCCAAGGCCATAACTCTGATATTAGCCCATAAGTCAGATACCAATCTATAAAATCCTCTTCTGACTCATGCAATGTAGCCCGATGTTGAATGATCACAAGTCCGTGGATACAAAGTCTCTGGATCCAGTGGTGTTGTAAGCATTTCAGCACTGGCAGAGATCTCTCTGTGGCTTCTCTGGCTTTAGAGGTCTGATTGCATCCATGTGGCTTCTCCTCCTCAGGAATGTCTCATAGGAAGGAAGCAGAGTGAGAATGTCTCTAGTTTCTAAGGAGGAAATACCTCCATATTTCCCAGAATTCTCAGGAGTAGTCCATGTCCACACAGAGGTCTCATTGGCTATCTCCAGATTGACAGGCTAGACTCCACCCCTACATTCTTAATCCTCAAAGTGACAAATGATGTCAATCTGCTGATGTCAATTTGAGACTATTAAGAGTGAATGGTGGGGGTTGGGGGTGATGGGAGTTTAGTCTGTCAATCAGGTTGCAGCTTAATGACCTCATTTGGAGGCACTTTGGAAATAAAAGCTCATTGGAGGTAAGAAACACATTCTTCCTGTGAGCCATTCCTGTTGACAAGCCCCATGGAGGCATGCTGATGGAACCAGAGCCCTGGAGCTGGAGCAGGCAATGGAGACCCACATCAAAGTTGAGATGCTTCCAACCACCACTGGATCCACAAGGCTTTCCACCCACTGGGATATGATATTCCTGCATTCTGCACCAATGCAAGTGTTGTGGAAGTCTGAAGACAAATTTACAGACTGGTATTGAACATATGGGCTAATATCAGATTTATGGACTTGATTTGGACTGGACTGGGGTGTTTTCTAAATACACAGTTACTCTATATAAACTCTTCCTTATATAAGTGTTTCTGGATTTGTTTCTCTAGTTAACCCAGACTAACACACCATCTATGAATTTTTGTGCTTCCCTGGTGTATTAGTTTGGATAGACAAGAGAAACAAATCCATAGACACTCACATGCCTATAAGAAAGAGGTTTATATACAAAAGCAATTGAACATTGAGGAAACATCCCAGCTCAGTCCAAGGTCATAAGTCCTAGAATTAGCCCATATGTGCAATCCTCTTCAGACTCACGAAACACATGCAATGACACCAGGATAATCACAGGTCAGTGGGTGCAGAGTCTTATGTATCTGGTGGCAGTAGAAGCCTCTCATTGCTGGCTGGGATCTCCCTATGGTTCCTTCAGTTTCTGGGGCTCAGAGTTTATCGGCATGCTGCTATGTGTCTTTGTCAGCTGCAGTGTCTCCCAGGGAGTGAGTCATGAGTCTTCCACCTCCAAAGAGAAAATGCCGCCAGATTTCCCAGAATTCTCAGGAGGAAGCCATGTCCACACAGAAGTCTTATTCACTATCTCCAGGCTAGACTCCACCCCTACATTCTTAATCCTCAAATTGACACCAGATTAGGCGACTGCACACCTGGCTGGCCTAATCTCCACACCTATAATTGACCCATCTGGCACCAGCATTCCTTATACAACCCACAGAAATTTTAGTCAAGCCTCGTAAATATTTTTGCTTACATATATACTCTAGGAGCCCTGGTGGTGTAGAGGTTGTGAATTGAGCTTTGATCCCCATGGTTGGCAGTTCAAAACCAGCAGCAGCTGGGCAGGAGAAAGACTGGACTTTCTACTCCCTTACACAGCTACATTTCTCAAAAACCCAAAGGGGGGTCACGATGAGTCGGCACTGACTTGATGGCAATGAGTTTGGTTTGGGATATATATACTCCTACTAGTCCATGAGTCCTGGTGGCATAGTGGATACACATGGGTTGAAAACCACCAGGTCATCTGTTCTAAACCACCATTCTTTATGAGGCTTTCTACTCTCATAAAGACTTAGGCTTGGAAACCCCCAGGGGCAGTTGTACTTTGTCCAATAGGATCCCTATGAGTCAGAATCGGCTAGATGGCAGGGAAACATGGTTTGGAAGAACCCCTGCATCAAAATTGACTCTATGGCAGGTGTGTTTTTTAGCCCATGTCACATAAAAAGCATTCACATCTCCCTAAGTACAACCTGCTCTTGGACTAATTTTTTGCTTTTGTCCACACTATTCCATCTGCCAAGTTGACCTTTTCATATACCATTCATCCTGAAAAATTTCCACTCACCCTGCCAGACTCTATGAATAAATGACACATCTTATATTGTTCTGCGCACAATTTCTTTTCTTTCTTTCTTTCAGTTTTTTAAGTAGATGATTTTACTGGGGGGGGGGGGCTCTTACAACTCTTGTAACAATCCATACATCAATTTTATCTGACATATTAGTACATATACTTCATCATTCTTTTCTAGACATTTACTTTCCATTGAGTCCGTGGGATCAGCTCCTCCCCCCCCTCCCTCCTCCCTGCACCCCCACCCCACCCTGCAACCCTTGTGGCCCTTTGATGGGTTATAGATTGTTAATTATTTTCAAAACTCATACCCATCATGATCTCCTTTCCCCTCTGGTTTCTGGTGTTCTTCCCTCAGGATGAGACTGTATGGTTATGTGCCATTCATTGCGATAGGTACCCCCCTCCCTCACCACCTTCCCCCACTTCCCTCTATCCTTTTGGTATCTCTCTTCCCATTCCTGTTCCTGGGTTCCATGTGTTTTGAGTTTTATCTCTTGCCTGTATCTATGTACATGATCCTGTCTAGTCCAGAATGGGAAATGGCAATGAGGTCATGATAGTGGATGGTGAGGAGGCCTGATCAGAGGTATATTGTGTGATCCATCAGGGCTCTACTACTCCCTGATTCACTCATCCCCTCCCTGAAACCCTTCTGTGGGGGCCTATTCCATTATATAGGGTTCTCTAAAGAAACAAAACCAGGACACTAATAATTCTCTATCTCTATTTATATAGATAGAAGGATGTCTAATATAAGAAATAAACCATTAACTAACCTATAAAGCAGTACAAATGACTCACTGCAACTCACTTGCATGAGGCAGCTAGTACACTGGCAGTCCTTCAAGTCTTGAGGGCCACCGAGTAGTCCTGTGTAGAGAAATTCAGGCTATCCGGCCACAAGCAGCAAGCAGCAAGGCGAGTCCCTAACAGTGAGCCAGACGACAGACTCTGACAGTCCCCAGATTAAGAGATGCATCCTCAGGAGTGTGACAAAGCAGGGCTTCAGGAACCTCAACCCACAGAGGGACAGTCCACAGATTAGGTGTCCCAAGAGTAGTGCAACTTGAAAATCGCAGCACAGGACAAACAAGGCAGCTGGCTGGTCTGAAGATCCAAAAGCAAGAGAAGACAGTCTTGCTGAGACATTTATATCTCCACCTTCAGTTGATCCCACATGAGCTCACTGGCCAGGGTGGCACAACAAACCCACCATCTTCGTTGGCCATGTTGGCACAACAAACCTACCTATCACAACGCACCCCTTGCCAACTTGGCACCTGTACACAATTCTTTAGCCATATATAATATACAGACATCAATGAAATCAAACTTATACTTAACATCAAACATCTATCATACATATAAATGAGAACACACTGAGTTCAATTGTATATTATATATCACACATGAACAAAGAAAAGATATTCAATAAGCTCATATAAAGAAAATACACTAACAGTCAAAAGCCTTTTTTTTTTTTTTTGCTATTAATCCGGTGGTTATAACTGATAGGTAGGACTACCTTCTTCTACTACCCATTCTGTATTACCTTTGTCCTCAGCAATCGCCTCAACTTGTTGCAGTTTTGGGCCTGGTGGGGTGATCCAGACCTTCATTTCTAAGGGATCTAGGCCATTAGAGTCCTGTCATGATGGAGTTGCTGTAATTTACCATTTACTATTATCACAGGGCATGGTAGCACTAAGCGTCGGCTTATGAGATTTCTTGCATTCCAGACATATTCTTCTTTACCCCCATTATGTAACACAGTCCAATTTCTTCTTGGTAATCAGGAACAATCACACCACTCAGTACAGTGACACCCTTCCTGACCTGTTGATCTAAAGACATAAGTAGCCAAAAGTGGTCAGGGGGCATTCTCAGCTGCCAGTTCAGTGGAATCTGTGCTGTGTTTCCAGTTGGGAGAGTTTCTTCCTTTGGGACCAGGACCTCCAGGCCTGAAGCACATAGGGTTGCTGGGACAGGAAGCAAAATTGCTGTAAGTGGGTCACTAGGAGTAATAGTGAGTGGTGCCACTCCAGTTTCCACCCCTTGATTCCTGGACCCATGAATTCTATTGGAGACACAGCACTATATATTGGCTGCTGGTTTAAAGCATATACAGCTTCTTGAAGAAAGTTGCCCCAGTCCCGCAAGTTGTTGCCATATAGTTTGTGTCATAGATGTGTCTTTGGGAGCTCATTCTATCATTCTATCAAGCCAGCTGCTTCAGGATGATGAAGAACATGATATGACTAGTGGATTCCATAAGCATGAGCCCATTGCCGCACTGGATTTGCTGTGAAGTGATTTTCTTCATCTGAAATAATGCTATGTGGGATGCCATGCCGGTGGATGAGGCGTTCTCTAAGTCCATGAATGGTAGTCTGAGCAGAAGCATTGCATACAGAGAAGGCAAATCCACATCCAGAATAGGTGTCTATTTCAGTAAGATCAAAACGCTGCCCCCTCTATACTGGAAGTGGTCCTATGTAATCAACTGACCACCAAGTTGATCTCCCTGAGGAATGATCCCGTATCATTGTTTTCTGCTACTGGCAAATGGCAAACTCAGCAGTGGGAGTGACCAAGTCCGCCTTGGTGAGTGGAAGTCCATGTTGCTGCGCCCATGCATAACCTCCATCTCTGCCACCATGTCCACTTTGTTCATGTGCCCATTGGGAGATAACAGTAGTGGCAGAGGAAAGAGGAGGACTAGTCTCCACAGTGCATGCCATCTTATCCACTTGATTGTCAAGGTGCCTCTCTTCAGAGGTACCCCTTTGGTGAACATTCACATGAGACACAATTACCTTTACTTTCTTGGCCTTTTCAGAGAGGTCCATCCACATACCTCTTCCCCACATTTCCTTGACACCAATTTTCCAATCATGATTCTTCCAAATTCCTGACCAAGCCATTAACCACAGCCCATAAATCAGTGTACAGTCTCACATCTGGCCATTTTTCCTTGCAGGCAAACTGAACGGCCAGGTGCATTGCTTGAGGTTCTGCCCTTTGGGAGGATTTCCCTTCACCACTGTCCTTTAGGAAGATCCCAGAGAGGGACTCTAGTGTTGCTGCCAGTTACTAAGTATGTCTATTCCAATGATGCATGCTGGAACTGGGGGAATAACCACAGGATGAGTTCAGGGACCCACTGAACCCACATTGAGGTGTACCTGAACTTAAAGTCCATTGATAACTTGACCTCCATAATCCCCCACTCTGACTGGCAGGCCTTTGAAATACTTTGGGTCTCCTGGAATTAGTGTCAGTTCAGAGTCAGTGTCCAGTAATCCCCAAAAAGTTTTATTATTTTCTTTCCTCCAATGAGCAGTCACTCTTGGGAAAGGCCGCAGGTCCCTTTGGGGAAGGCTAGAAGAAAGACTAACAGCAGAAACCTTTATCAGGGTGCTCATTCCAAGAGACCCGGCCTTCTGCTCATTCCTGGGGATGTGGGTTATCAGGGGTGAGAAGTTTCAGTGACTGGAGTGGGGCTAGAACCTATATGTATGTCCAGGGCTGTTTTGACCTGGTCTGTCTGGCCATGTTTAGCAGCTTTTCATCCTGGTTAATTGGAAAAAAAAAAAGTTTTAAAAGATGCCTAATAGAAGACAAAGGTGGGGGAGGTTTTGTTGCCTGGGGAGACAGTGCTTATCAAGGGATCCGTAGTCAGACGATGTGTGGGGAATATATGCTCTTCAGATAAGGATGCTCTCTCCCTTGCTCCCTGAAGGCCTGGCACACTAGGGAAGTGCTGAGCTGGTTGACAGAAGTGGCGCTGGTGGGAAGCACACGGTAGTGGTGTGGGGCGGTGCTGATGGAAGTGGCCTGGCACAGTATTCAGGGCTGCTGGTACAGGGAGTGTGCTGTAGCACACTGCATTGGCGCGGGCCAGCACCAGTGGGAACAGGCAGAAGCTGCATGGGCTCAGGCAGTGTGTGCGGCCCTGATGGGAGAGGCAGAAGTGCTGAGGGCTGCCAGGTCAAGGGGCACATTGTCGTGCGCTGTAGTGGCATCACTGGAGCTTTCAGGAGTGGGTGGAAGCTGCGCAGGCTCAGACGGGAAGCAGCAGTGGCGCTGGCGGGAGCGCAGAGAGCACACAGGCATTGCGGACAGGACGTGGGTGAGCAGTCAGGAGCTCTGATGGAGCAGTCTCAGGCAACAAAGGTTGTGGGTCGCCTCCAGGCACAGGTCACCTAACCTGCTACAGGTAGGGCTGCAGGTCAGTTCCTGGGGCCCTGGGTGAATGGAAGGAGAGACCCAAGCTTGGTGGCAGATCGCTGCCACATGGGGAGAGGTGAAAATGTGGGAGAAGGAAGCCACTCTCCAACTGGAGCACAGCAAGTGGACAGCTGCTGCAGGGGTTCCCACCACAGCTGTGTATGTGTCGGTGGGACAGCCAAGTAACTCCTGGCATGGAGACCAGGCCTGGGGGTACGTGGGTCAATCGGTGGCTGCAATGGGGCAGCTCAGTCCGATGAGCCGAGATGTCCCAAGGATCAGATCTTAGATCTCAGGGGCTCCAGCTCAGGACAGATGAGTGGGGGTAAGGGGTAAGGGGGAAAATGTCCCAGGGTGTCCTCTTGGTGACCAGAATCCTTCCACTAGGCCACGTGGACACCAGACTGGCAGTGCATGAAAGAGCTCTCATTATGTGCTGCTTATCTGGGCACCATCTTCCCATTTCGATTTCTTTAAAATGAGTTTTGTTTATTCCCACAGCAATATGTCCAACTGGAGCTTATTCTTATGCCTTAATCATATCCATAATCTATATCAGTGGTTCTCAACATATGGGTCGCGACGCCTTTGCGGGGTCTAACGACCCTTTCACAGGGATTGCCCAATTCATAACTGTAGCAAAATTATAGTTATGAAGTAGCAACGAAAATAATTTTATGGCTGGGGGGGGGGTGTCACCATAACATGAGGAGCTGTATTACAGAGTCAATGCATTATGAAGGTTGAGGGGCACTGATCTATATAATTAAATATCTATACACACATATATACCCATGATATATATAAAAACTATTTTCATCACTACAGACTGAGTGAATAGTTTAATGAATAAACAAACATTCAAATATGGGCTTTAGGAAGATTTACTTGGTCAAATGATTAATGAAGGCTTAAACTAAAATGATGGACCTAATGATCTCTAAAACCAAACTCACTGCCATACTAGTCTCCAACTCACTAGTGATCTTATAAGGACAAAGCAGAATTGCTCGTGTGGAATTTTGAGGCTGGGAGTCTGTACAGGAATAGAAAGCCCCATCTTTCTTCCATGTCGCAGCCAGTGGCTTGGAACTGTTGTCCTTGTGGTTAGCAGCCCAATGCATGACACATTATGCCACCAGAACTCTACCAAAATAATAATAGAAACACTAATATCAAGGTGGCCAACTTAAAAGAACTTGACAGCGGTGTAGAAGGTAAGAAGGAAAAGAAAAGGAACAAAATCAACTTATAAGTCGATTTTATTCAGGTGTGAGCCTCTTTTAAAATCTACAGAAAGTTAAGGACACCCATGAGGAAAAATGAACACATAAGATCATTCACAAAACCTTTTGCATGATAAATTAGGAAAATATTTTTGAAGCATCCCTTACTCAAATTCTCAGACCACCAAATTAAAATTCTGGAGCTAGATGGTTTGGAGGAGGGTGATACCATTAATGAACCTATCATTATCTTAAAGTTTGCTATAGTAATAGTTTTTTACAAAAACTTTTTGAGAAGAATAGCATGAAGTTAATTTTGAAAATACAGAAGATACTATAGCATTTAGGTCCTGACAACACTAAAGATAACCTGACAACACTAAAGATAGCCTGAGATTCCTGACATACAAGAATTTGTAGTTCTATTGAACCTAGCCAATTGCTTAGTGAGTAGATTTCAACTTCTTTATAAAGTAAACCTGATAAAGTAATAAAAATCAACTTTATTGGGAGAGTTTGCCCTACCGGACTTTAGCACATATTATATGACCATGGTAGTCAAAACAGTGTGGTACTGGTATAACAACGGATATTCAGACCGGTGGAAAAGAACTTAAGACCCTGAAATAAAAACATCAGCATACTGGCAACTGGTTTTTGATAAGGGCCATGAAAATGTCAAGTGGATGCCCTCTTCAATAAATAGTGCTGAGAAAAATGGATATCTACCTATAGAAAAATGAAGCAAGACCCTTATTTCACTCCATGCACAAGAATAACTTAGGGTGCATTACAGACCTTGAGGTAAAATCACAAGTAATTAAGGCCATTAATGAGGAAATTAGGACAAACCTGAGAACCTTGGCACAGGGAATACATAGCCTATCGGAAATAGGGAAGGAGACAAATACAGAGGAGTCACAAATGGACTGGTGGATATCCCGAAAATAAATCACCTGTATACATTCAAAGAATTCATCAAGACAGTCACGAGAGTCCACCAACGGGAAAATGTCTCTAGCAATGATGCAGCAGACAGAGGCTTTATTATTAAAATCTATAGTGATTTGCAAGCTTACAATAATAGAAAAACTAACCGCCCACTGAGGAGGCAGGCAAAGGACCTGAACAGAAGTTTCACAGAGGCAGAAATCTGAATGGCCAATAAACATATGAGAAAATGTTCTGGATCATTAGCCATAAGAGAAATGCAAATAAAGCAGCTATGAGATACCATCTAACACCCTCAAAGATAGCCCAATTCAAAAGATCATAGCACAGCAAATGTTGGAGTGGCCGTGGTGAGATAGGAACTCTCACTCACTGCTGGTGGACCTGGAAGTATGTACAATCACTATGGAAATTGATTTGGCAACTTCTAAAATAGATGGAAATTGAGCTACTATATGACCCAGCAATCCCTCTACTGGGCATATATACCCAGACGGACAAGAAACAAACCATGGTCAGAGATTTGTGCTCAAACATTCGTGGTGGCACAGTTAGAAACAACCTAAATTTCCATCAACTGATGAATGGATTAAAAAGCTGTGGCACATACATGCTTAAAGCATATCACTGCATGGGAAGAACTGGAGGAAATTTTGCTAAGCGAAGTAAGCCAAGCACAAAAAGACAAATACAACATGCGTCTGCTGAGGTAAGCTTTAAAAAAAATGCAAAAGGGGCATAGGAAAAAGCTACGGTACATTCCTGGTCTGAGGTCCTGGTAGTATGGCAGGGGCCAGACTAAATCCAGGGCTACATATGACAGTCAACTAAAAAGGAGGGACAAAAAAAGATAGAAATGTGTAATGGGAACAGAGCACTAACCCATCTAAGGGGAGGGTGTTGGAAAAGAGGGACCAGACTTAAACCCAGTGTTCTGGGGTGTGAATGCAGCATGCTGGCATGGAACAGAGAGCCAGTGGAGGGGTCTCATGACCCGACCCAAATCCCAACTACATGGACACCCACCCTGTCCCCCAGGGGAGTTTGCTTTGGAAGACAGAACTGAAGCTGCAGCTTGGGGAAAGGGACATGTCTGATCAAGCACATGGGAACAAATGAAGGGGGAGGAAGAGAGAGTGAAGCACACCCTGGCCCACCAACCCTTGAGGACAATATCCACCCCTCCTCAGAAGAGCCATTGCACAGAGTGGACCATATGGCTGGCCCCATTATGAGATGTAACATCCCTCACTGATCCATAGCCCTGTGGGGGACAACACTGGAGACACAATGTCAGAATTGGCCTGGTCTGACTCCACCAAACCGAGCACTAAGGGCATGTAGCAGAGTAGTGGTGGGGGGTGGCGTGAAAGCAGAGGAGGGAGGTCCCAAGGGAGTGCCAAGGATAGACTTTGGGGTCAGGATGTGGCACCCCAGCGGACTCGACTGGAGGTCAACAAATAGATCAACACATAGATCTTGAACTATTCTTTTTCTCCTTTTGCTTATTTACTCATTTATTTATTTAATTTTTAGTTGTCGTCATTTCATTTTCTTTTGTCGCTTTGTTTTACTATGTCTTGTTTTTTAGTGTATATTATCATTTCTGCAGGTCTATCTAGATAAGATAGGCCGGATGAACAAACATCCTTGAGGAGAAAAAAACGAGATAGAGGGTTCTGGGGGAACATGGGAAAGGGGGAAGTGGGGGAAAGAGGGTGGTGTTGACCAACCCAGGAACAAGGAAACAACAAATGACCCAAAATCAGTGTCAAGGAGGGGGTGTAAGACCTGATCAGGATTGATCAAGGGCAATGTAACTGAGAGAAATTACTGAAACTCAAATAAAGGCTGAACATGATAGTGGGACAAGAGGAAAGTAAAAGATAATAGAGGAAAGAAATACGAGGCAAAGGGCATTTAGAGAGGTCTAAATACAAGCATGTGCATATGTAAATATATTTATATATAATAATGGGAAAATAGATCTGTGTGCATATATTAATAGGTTCAGTATTAAGGCAGCAGATGGTCATTGGGTCTCTACTCAAGTACTTCCTCAATGCAAAAACACTTTGTTCCAATAAATTGACATTCCATGATGTACACCTTCCCAACATGATTGCTGAAGGCAATTGTGTGCATAAGCAAACATGGCGAAGAAAGCTGATGATGCCTAGCTATCACAAGATATAGCATTTGGGATCTTAAAGACTTGAAGGTAAACAAGTGTCCATCTATCTCAGAAGCAATAAAGCCTACATGGGAGAAGCACACCAGCCTGTGTGACCATGAGGTGTTAATGGGATCAGGTATGAGGCATCAAAGAACAAAAAAATCATATCATTGTGAATGAGGGTGAGTGATGATTGGGAATCCAATACCCATCTGTGGGCAACTGAACATGCCCTTACAGGAAGGTGACAAGGAGGAGTCATGAGTCAGTCAGGGCGCAGTGTAGCAATGATGAAACATACAACTTTCCTCTAGTTCCTAAATGCTTCCTCTGCCTCCCCCTCCAACTAACAGACCTGGCTAGACCTCCTCTACCCTACAAACCTGGCTAGACCAGAGGATGTACACTGGTACAGGTAGGAACTGGAACCATTGGGAATCCAGGACAGATGAGATCTTCAGGACTAGGGGTGAGAGTGGCAATACCAGAGGATGGAATGAAGGAAGAGTAGAAGGGGGAATCGATTATTAGGATCTACATATAACCTCCTCCGTGGAGGGACAGACAGCAGGGAAGTGGGTAAAGTGAGACATCGGACAATGTAAGATAGGATGAAATAGTAATAATTTATAAAACATCAAGGGTTAATGAGGAAGGAGGGAGTGGGGAAGGAGGGAAAAAATGAGGAGCTGATACCAAGGGCTGATACCAAGTAGAAAGCAAATGTTTTGCGAATGATGAGGGCAACAAATGTACACATGTGCTTGACATACAATGGGTATATGTATGGATTGTGATAAAAGTTGCATGATTCCCTAGTAAAATGACTTTCAATCAACTTTATTTGTATAATTGATGAAAGCACAAGACTTTGAAGTTTAAAGTTAAATTGTGAACCTGAGTAAATATTTTTCTTAAGCTACAAATTTGTAGATATATTCGTGCATCTTTAATATCAGACTTTTACTGGGTTGAGTTTGAAATATTAACACCTGAGTTGATATTCTCAATAAGTAATTGATATATAGACATAGTTGTCAGAAAAGAAACCGAAATTGAGATAGTTACCTGACAGTCGTTCCTGCTGAGAAGGGATTTTGGTCTAAGTGTGAAGTTATCCTTTTTTGTTTTAAGCAATGACATGTAATAAAAGAATAGTTGTTATTGAAAGTGAGCAGAGGCTGGCACCTTCAGGCACTGCTGGTAGAACTGTAAATGGTGCAACCATTGTGGAAAGTATTTTGGAACTTCCTTCAAAAGTGGGAATAGAAGTACCAAACACTTGAGTAATTTTCCACTCAATATATATTCTAGATAAATAGGAACTGTGACACAAGTAGCCAAATGCCCACCCATGTTAATTTTGAGCAGCACTAATCATGACAGCAAAAAGACGAAGATGACTTCAATGCTGGAAAAATGGATGAATTTCTATGCAGTATTAAAGAACAAAGATGAATCTGAAAAAATGCCTCGTAAGATAGATGAACTCAGAGGACATGATGCCAGTGAGATTACTCAACCATTAAAGAATAAATATTACTGCGACCTCTATTGCAAAGAGTTCACACTAAGTGAAACATTTTTTGATACGTACCAGGGCTGGGATTAGAAGGGAGAATTCACTGGCTAGATGATAGAGAAGTTTAGAAAAAAGAAAAAAATACTATTTTATATTGATAAGTAGGTTGCATGATCTTTTCGCCATTTATCATAATATTACATGGTCCAGGGGATAGGATTCTGAGGTCTTTCCAGAGAGTTGATATCAATATTAAAGACTGCAATCATTGGTCTTCATCAGCAAGTGCTTCCAGGTGTGTCGTGTGCACATGACAGGACGTTAATAAGCTTTCCACCAATCCTGATGCCACATTCTTCTCCAGGTAACCCAGATTCTCTGATGACTTGCTCGGCATACAGATGGAGTAAGTACTGTGAGAGGTAACAACCCTGACACACATCTTTTAAAACTTTAAACTTTTAAACTTTAAACGATGTCATATTACCTCGTTCTGTCCTCATAGCTACCTCTTGATCCATTTCTAGGTTCCACATGAGCCTAACTGTGTCTGAGATTTCCATTCTTCTCAAGGCTATCCATAGTTTATTACAGTCCACAGAGTCGAATGCTTTTACGTAGTCAGTGAACACAAGTAAACATCTTTCGGGTTTTCTGGCCTGAATCTCTGGCAGCTCCCTGTCATGCTCCAACTGTTATTAATGGTTCTTCAGTAAAATGTTACTTGCATGTGATATGAATGATATTGCTCTATAATTTGACCATTCTGTTAGGCCACCTTTCTTTGGAATGGGTACAGATGTGGATCTCTTACAGTTAGTTGGCTAGATAGCTGTCTTCTAAATTTCTTAGTATAGAGAGAAAAGAAAGACTTTGTCAAGGATTCCCATGCTTTCACAATCAATGTTCCTGGAAGCAGCAGGCAAGAAATTGAAGAAGGCATTACATTGAGTGAATCTACTGCACAAGACTTCTTTGCTGTAAGGGTGCAAAGCAAGGGTATTACTTTGAGGTCTAGGGTGTGACTGAGTCAAGCCCTGGTACTTTCAATCAACTCATAGGCATGTGCAAGTTGGACATTGAATAAGGAAGGCATAAGAAGAATTGATGAGTTTGAATTATGATATTGGTGAAGAAGAAAGAAAGTGTCATGGACTACTAAAGGACAAACAAATCTATCTTGGAATAAGTAGTCAGAATGCTCCTTAGAGGCAAGGATGACAAGACTCAACGTCATGTACTTGGGACATGTTGTCAGGAGAGACAATTCCCCAAAGAAGGCCATTCTGCTAGGTGAAGTCAAGTGAGAGTGAAAAAAGGAAGTTGGGTTAACAGAATGGCTGCACCAATGGAACCAAACATGAGAACAATTGTCAAGATGAGGCAGGACTATTTGATTCTCTTGAACATAAGGTCACTGTGGGTCAGAACAAATGTTACCTTATTTGTTAAAAGGGTAAACTGGAAAAAAAAATCCCCAACGCTAATAAAAACTGTGATCTTTGGAAAATGAATTAAATCTATTATGTGTGCGATGGAAAGAAATGCATAATATGTGACTAAAATAAATATTAAATAGAAGGGAAAAGAGAGAAAACAATTTATTTCTTGTTTTTATTTTTTTTTGGCATCACTGCCCTCTGGTGGTGGGAGCAGGAGGCCCAGCCTTTGCTCCTGTGGAGCCACTGCTGGAACTGAACCTCCATCCCAGTGGACCGCAGTGCCGCGCAGAACCACTACGTCACCGGGGCTCAGCCCCAATTTATTTCTTTTATACATCTATAGAGGATTGAAAAATATTATGGGAAGATTTTCACAAACCTTTTACTGTTTAGGTAGAGACTAAAAGGAAGAGTAAAGGTTATTAAAATTTGCTATGACTCTACAGTAATAGACTTGCATGAGAGAATATTTAATTGGGAGTTTTACTGCTCTAGTCTTATGGAATTGTGCCCCAAGAGACATGTTAAATTCTTGACTCCTATGGCTATGGCCTATTTGGGAATAGGGTTTTCTTTTGTTATATTAATAATACACCAGAGTATGGTGTGTCTTTTTAAAAGACACACTTCTGACTGGTGTCTTATAAAAAGGGGGCACAAACATGGATAGACAAACACCCAATGGAAGGCACATTGTGAGTGTGAGTTTGATTTGGCGACAGAAAGAAAGAAGGCAAAGGTAGGAAACAATTTCAAAGATTTATTTTGGAGCTCCCAAGAAGGAAGGGAGAGCAGAGAAAGGGATGGAAACATCCTGAACTCCTGGGTGTAGTTCATGGGCCCCCAGTTGGGGCCCTGTGCAGTCACACTATCCAGGTGAGAGGTGGAGAGTTTTATAGCCCAGGTCTGTGAGGGGAAGGGAGTAGCTGGGGAACGTTCCACTGTAACTTTGTTGTTTGCAAGTCTGGAGCTAAGCAACAGCATTCAAAGTTATCTGTAATGGTTAGTGTTCTGCACTTGAGCCTGAAGGCAACGGAAGGGAAGGGGGGAGGAGCAGGGGTCTGGCCTCTGGTATTTTCCTCATCTTTGTCTCCTAGCCCACCTACCCTGCTAACTCCTACTTCTGCCTGACAATGAGAACCTATCTGCCAATCAAGACAAGGCTAGAAGTGCCCGGGGTTACCAGAAGCTGAGGGAGGTAAGGAAAGATCTACCAGAGAAGACAAGTCCCTAAACCACCCTGAATTCAAACTTGGCTTCCAAACAATGGGACAATAAATCTCTGGTCTTTAAAGCCACATCCTTGTCACATTTGCGTTGTGGCAGCAGTAGGACACTCTATAGTTGCTCCTCTACTATAGAGGGTCAGAAGTCCTTGAGGTCACAACCAAAAGGTCCAACATATTCACTCTCTCGACAAAAAGGCATCTGTCCAGTGATTTCTGGCATCTTGCAGTTTTCTCCTTTCCAAAGGAATGCATGCCAAGTTTCTGCTCCACCTTCCTACATTGTGAATGCAAAGTGAGAATGCAAGTAACAGACTGTTGACCCTGAGGAGTTGGGTTCACCTATGCCGTAACCAGTGCTTGCTGCACACAGATCTTGTCTCTGAGCTGAGTGTAGTGACTGGACAGGACGTTGGGTTATCTCACTTATAGAACCAGAGACTCTGTTCTGTGTAGGAAGCAAGTATCTAAGCCTAATGCCCATTGCCATTGAGTTGATTACAACTCAGAATGACCCCACAGGGCGGAGTAGAGCTACGGGAACTTCTAAGGCTATAATCTTTATGGTGCAGATTGTCACATGTTTCTCCCATGAAGCAACTGGTAGAGCAATGGCAGAGCTTTGGGTTAGTAAGGAAAGCTTTTGTCACTCTGCCACTAAGCGCCCGTGGTTAGAGCCTAGAAGAATGGAAAATGACAGAAAATGTAACTCACTAAACAATCATGTTCCAGAGGGCAATTCATTAGACACTACTTGAGAAACATATCAAGTAAAAAAAAAATACGGAAGTTAAAAAGCATCACAATACAACCTTAGAAATCTTTAATAAGCAAAAAGCAATAAAAAAAGAAGCTGTTGTTTCTCAGCTTATAGGTCTATACAATACTGTGCTCTTTGATTTACGTGCACAGTTTTGGCAGCCTTTAAGGCTCAAATTTCATTGCTTTTAAATATTTTTTGAGTTTGGAAAACAAAAAGACATCTGAAGATCAGGCATGTAGGATGGAGGCGATTTGTAAGTTTTCCCGACAAAAGTTTCATAGAACACCCCTTGTGGATACCCTGAAAGAATGAACGAGTACATGACCTTGATGAAGAAAAAAAATGGACGCAATTATCCTAGCCTTTTTCTCACCAGTGCTGTTTTTCATTTGCTTAAAACTTCTTCCTGGTAAATTCCTGTGATCAACCCACTACCTTTGAGACAAAACAGTCGCCATCACCTTCTGAGCTGGCCTTTCTATCTTGAATACAAGCTGCCCAGCAGATCCTTTGGAAGCCACCGTTTGACAGGATCTTTTTCTGAAGGGCCCCTGCCTCGAGGGAGCTTTCCTGCAGCCACCCACGGGTCACAGAGACATGTCTGAATGTAATTTGCTGATAGTAAACTTGTGCACATATAACTGGAACCCTAATGGCAATACCTTTGGATTTTACCCTTGTGTTTGTGTGTATATTGTTTTTCTTGTTTGTAAAAATGTTTGTGAGAGACCGAGGGAAGATGGCGGTCAGATAGGAAGCCCACGCCCGGAGCTCCTGGAGACCGATGAGTGGGGGTGACACCGGGAAGGGTGCGGCTCTCAAACTGGGTTTTGTGACTCCAGGAAAGCTCGGAGCCCTCCTCTGAACCAGGAGCAGCAGGCGTGACCCGCACGCCTGCGCTCCCCACAGACGCGGGCCCAGACGCCGGCCCAGACGTGGCTGGTTCTTTGTGCCGGCGGGATCCAGGGCGCCCGCTCTGTGACCCTGAGATCAGGGACCCACAGTTAATCAGCGCCCGCGCGCAATCGCTGACCAGTCCTCCCCATCCCAAGGTGCCCAGGGTGCCCAGGGTACACTCCACGCAGACCCACACCTCTCGCTCCCCACCCCCAGGGACTCCTGTGTGCCCAGGACAATGGTGGGCCAGTCCCTCCCACACCCCAGAGGCACGGGTCCAGGTACACCTTAAGGGCGCCACCACTGCCCAGGATAAGACCAAGCCATCCCCTAAACTCAAGCCTGCCCACCTGGGCCACACTTTCTAACAGGAGCAGAAGGAACACCCGCACTCCCCACAGTCGCCGGCACTCCTCACAGACGCTGCAGGTTCAGGGCGCTCACCCCAAGACCCGCCACAGAGAGGTCCACCTTACATTGTCTCCTGGGTAAACAGTCCTCCCCACCCCAAAGTGCTAGAGGATTTTTTTCCCACCTTAGCCAGGAACAGATTACCCAACTCCCAACCCACCCCCTAAACCCACTCCCCTGCTCAGCCAACATGCTACATCAGATCTGCAAGGCCTAGCTGCAAACAGTTCCTGAGGAAAGCTATAATATAAGACCAGCCTCCTAAAGAGAGACCCCAGAGCCACAAAACACCAAGGAAAATGCCACCTAATACAAATAAATCAAACAAAAAACAGCTGGCCGCTTCCACAGTATCAAGAAAAGAAAAACTGGATCCGATGCAAGAAGATCAGCTGGTCATAACAGCAGTCATAGAAAATGCGGAGATCGATCAACCACAGAAAGAAATCTTCAAGATGTTACTAACACGTATGCAAGCTCTTGAGCGACGCATTAAAGAAGAAAGAAGAATTGATACAGGAGATAAAGGCCACGCACTGAAGGGAAATCCAAGAACTAAAGAGTGAGCTAACAAAAACTAATAGTAAGCTCTCAGATTTCGGCCAGAGAATGGAGGAGGCAGAAAACAGGACAAGTGACCTAGAGGACTCACAAGTAGAAATTAATAAATGAGAGAAAAAAATCTAACAAGTCTATGAGAGAAGCAGAAGAAAATATTAGAAGCCTGGCTGATACTATGAAAAGAAACATTAGGATTATCAGTCTGCCGGAGGATGAGGCATCAAGAAAACCAACATCCAAAATAGTGAGGGAATGCTTAGAGGAAAACTTCCCTAGCTTAATGAATGAAAACCATATAACCAAAGAGGATGCTGAAAGAACACCAGCTAGACTAAACCCAAAGAAGAAAACACCAAGACATATAGTTGTTAAACTACCCAATTATGAAGAAAAAGAGAAAATTATGAGAGCAGCTAGGGAAAAAAGGGCAATCACATATAAAGGCAAACAGATAAGAATATGCTTGGACCTATAAATGGAAACTATGAAGAAGAGGAGAGAGTGGAGCAGCATATTCTGAAAATTGCAGGAACATGATGCAAACCCAAGAATACTCTATCCAGCCAAATTATCTATCAAAATTGATGGAGAAGTAAGAGTCTTTCCAGACAAGGAAAAACTCAGAGAATATGCCAAAAGGAACCCAGTCCTGCAAAAGATTCTCACCGACCCACTGGGAGAAGAAGAACAACAACCACCTAACACACGCAGAATGAATCTACCCAGAAACAGTCAACGGGATAACAGCCCCCAAGACAACTCTGGCTCAGAGATGGAAGAAAGGCAAGAATGAACCACAAACATATATTGACACAACCTATGGAAATAGAAAAACATCCAATCCAAGAGTAATAAAATGACAACACAGAGTGCACAGATAGATGTAATAACCCTAAATATTAATGGATTGAACTCAGGCCTTAAGAGACAGAAATTAATAGACTGGCTTAGAAAATACACCCCCTCAATCTGCTGCCTACGAAAGACACATCTTAGGATCACAGAAAAAATTTATTGAGAATCAAAGGCTGGAGAAAAATAAACCAAGCAAACAGCAATCCCCAAAAAGCTGGAGTAGCAATACTAATATCAAATAAAATTGACCTCAAAGTGCAAACCATAATAAGAGACAAAGAAGGACACTGTATAATGCTTAAGGGAAGGGTAGACAATGATCCAATAAGCATCTTAAACATATATTCCCCGAATGAGAGACCTGCAGAATATGTAAACCAGACACTTCATATGATGAAAAAAGGAGTTACAGCCTCAACATTTATAGTGGGTGACTTCAACACACCACTCTCTAAGAAGGACAGGTCACAGGGAAAGAAACTCAACAAGGAAGCGAGAGATCTAAATACTACAATTAGACAGATTGACATGGTAGATATCTACAGGGTCTTTCATCTAAAGGAAAAGCATTTCACATTCTTCTCAGCCCCACATGGAAGTTTTTCGAAGCTAGGCCACATACTGGGACATAAGGAGAATCTACATACATTTAAGCATATTGATGTCATACAGAACTCACTCTCAGACCACTCTGCCATAAGGGTGGAAATCAACAAAAGGAAGGTAAGGAGAACTAGAGAAAATAGTTGGAGAATGAATAATTCTCTATTGCAAAACGAATGTGTGCTGGCCTAGATCAGAGAGGAAATTAAAAATTTCTAGAAACCAATGAAAATGAAAGCACAACATACCAAAACTTATGGGACACAACAAAGGCCATCTTAAGAGGAAGTTTCATAGTAATACAGGCACACCTGAAAAAGGACGAGCGTCTCATAACTGATACGTTGACACAGAATTTACAACAACTAGAACAGAGTCAGCAGTATAATCCCACTAATAACAAAAGAAAAGAAATAATAAAAATCAGGGCTGAGATTCAGGAGAGGGAAAATAAGAAAACAATGGAAAAAATTAACGCTGCTAAAAGTTGGTTCTTTGAAAGAATTAACAAAATTGATAAACCATTGGCAGACTTAACCAAAGAAAGGAGAGAGAAAATTGCAATAACAAGAATAAGGGGTGAAAGAGAGGATATCACAACTGATCCTAATGAAATCAAAAGAATAGTCACTCAGTACTACAAAGATCTTTACTCCAATGAACTCAACAACTTGGAAGACATGGACAAATTCTTGGAAAAGCAATCTATTCCTAGATTGTCTCCAATGGACGTCAAGAATCTTAACAGACCCATAACAATAGAAGAAATAGACAAGGTTATCAAGGGACTACCAACAAAGAAATCACCTGGACCAGATGGCTACACAGGAGAATTCTACCAAGCATTCAGGAAAGAACTGACACCAACCCTACACAAGCTCTTCCAAAGCAAAGAAAAAGATGGCAAACTCCCAAACTCCTTCTATGAAGCTAGTATAACACTGATACCCAAACCAGGCAAGGATCCCACAAGAATTGAGAATTACAGACCAATAACCCTAATGAATATTGATACAAAAATCCTTAATAAAATACTGGCCAATAGAATACAAAAGTATATAAAGCAAATAATTCACCCTGACCAAGTGGGGTTCATACCTGGAATGCAGGGGTGGTTCAACATGTGAAAGACAATTAGTATCATTCACCATATTGACAGGAAAAATATAAGAATAATATGGTTATATCCATATATGCCAAAAAAGCATTTGATAATATTCAACACCAATTCATGTTCGAGACACTCAAGAAGATGGGAATAGAAGGAAAAATCCTCAAGACAATACAAACTATATATGAAAAACCAACAGCCAATGTGATAGTCAATGGAGAAAAGATAAACACAATTCCACTGAAAAAGGGGACCAGACAAGGATGTCCATTGTCCCCTCTATTGTTCAATATCTTACTGGAGGTTTTAGCTAGCAGCATAAGGCAAAGAAAAGACATAGAAGGTATATGACTGGGGAAAGAAGAGGTGAAATTATCATTATTTGCAGATGATATGATTATATATATGGAAAACCCCAAAAGCTCCACAAAGGGATTACTGGAAACAATAGAGGAGTATGGCAGAGTGGCAGGATATGAGATCAACAATCAGAAGTCAATTGGTCTGCTGTACACATCAGATAAGACCACAGAAGAGGAGATAAAAATAGCCAAGCATAAATTGAAATATCTAGGGATATACCTGACAAAAAGAACAAAAGATCTATATGAGGAAAATTACAGAACACTGTTACAAGAAACCAAGAATGACTTCAAGAAATGGAAAAATATCCCATGCTCGTGGATCGGAAGACTCAATGTAGTCAAGATGACAGTCCTACCCAAGGCACTATATAAGTTTAATGCAATACCGATACAGGTGCCATCCTCCTTCTTCAAAGAAATGGAAAAAATGATTTCTAACTTCATATGGAGAGGGAAGAGGCCCAGAATTAGTAGAGAACTTCTCAAGAAGAAGGACATCGTGGGACGGCTTGCCTTACCTGACTTTCACACATACTATCTAGCCACAGTGGTTAAAACAGCATGGTATTGGTATAATGACAGATACTCAGACTAATGGAAAAGAACTGAAAATCCAGAAATAAAATCACAAGCATACAGACAATTTATCTTTGATAAGGGCCCCAAAAGTATCAAATGGGAAACAGATGCCTTTTTCAACAAGTGGTGCTGGAAAAAATGGATATCTACCTGTAGAAAAATGAATCAAGACCCTTACCTCACTCCATGCACTAGAATAAATTCAAGGTGGATGACAGACCTTGAAGTAAAACCCCAAACTATTAAGGCCAGTAATGAGGGAATTGGGAACAATCTGAGAACACTGCCACAAGGACTACATAGGCTAACAGAAATAGGGAAAGACACAAACACAGAGGAGGCTCAAATAGACAAATGGGATATACTAAAGATAAAACACCAGTGCACATCGAAAGAATTCACCAAGAGAGTAATAAGAGAGCAGACAGACTGGGAAAACATCTTTGGCAATGACAAATCAGATAAAGGCCTTATTACTAAAATCTACAATACCTTGATAGCTTCCAAAAAGAGCAAAACTAACTGCCCACTGAGGAGATGGGCAAAGGAATAAACAGAAGTTTCACAGAGGCAGAAATCAGAGAGGCCAATATATAGATGAGAAAATGCTCCTGATCATTAGCCATAAAAGAAATGCAAATCAAAACAACAATGAGATACCACCTAACACCCTCAAGGATAGCCCAACTCAAAAAGTCAGAAAGAAACTAATGATGGAGAGGCTGTGGGGAGATAGGGTCGCTTATCCACTGCTGGTGGACCTGCAGGTATGTACAGCCACTATGGAGATCAATTTGGAGATACCTAAAACAGATGGAAATTGAACTACCATATGACCCAGCAATTCCCCTGGGCATATACCCAGAAAAGACAAGCAACAATCCACAACCAGAGATCTGTGTTCCAATGTTCATCGCAGCACAGTTCACAATTGCAAGGAGTTGGAAGCAGTCCATATTCCCATCAACTGATGAATGGATTAAAAAGCTGTGGTACATACATACAATGGAGTACTATGCATTGCTGAAAAGAAGTGATGAACGCATGAAGCATGTCACCACATGGGAAGAACTAGAGGAAAGTGAAGTTAGCCAAGCACAAAAGGACATGTACAATATGAATCTGCTGAGGTAAGCATATTAATAATTTTAAAATTGGAAAGGGACATTGGGAAAAACTACTCTATAGAGAAAATCCTGGGAGAAGGCCCAGGTAATATGGCAGGGGCCAGATCAAATCTAAGGCTACATATGGTAGCCATCAAGCGAGGAGGGGAGGCAGATGGCGATGTGTAGAAAGGGAAGGGGGTTCTAAACCATCAAAGGGGAGGGTATTGTTTATATCTCCACAGGGAAAGAGGAACCAAACTTAAACCCAGAGACCCAGCATGTGAATACAGCACGACAGCATGGAGTGGAGAACCAGTGGAGGGACCTGAGAACACAACCCCAACCCCAACTATAGAGGCAGCCACCTCTCCACCAGAGGAATTTGCCTTGGAGGCCAGCATGAAGCTGAAGTTTGGGGAGTGAGATATGCCTGACCAGAGCACATGAGAACAAATGAAAACGGAGGAAGAGAGAATGACGTGCATCCTGGCCCACCGAGCCTTCAGGATGATAATCCCACTTAGAACAGCTACTGCACAAAGAGGACTATACGGCCGGCCCCATTATGAAACACAGCTACCCTCACTGACCCAAGGCCTATCAGGGCCAGGAAGAAGAAGCGGGGTCAAGATTATACCCTGTCGGACACAACCACACCAATGCAAAGCACTAAGAGTGTGCAACAGAGCGTAGAGTCACAGATGGAGTGCCAAGGATATACTTTGGGGCCAGGGTATTGGTACCCCCTCCGAATGAACCAGGAGTCACTCTAGGAGGTTAGCTACAGACCTTGAACTTTATACAGGTTCTTATATTGCTATTATTTTTATTACTTTTTTTTATTATTTTGTTACATATTGTATAGTACATTGAGGGGGTTTCTTGCTATTGTTATCATTGCTTTACTTGCTTAAGTTGCTCCATTTTAGGAGACCTTTCTTGTACTTATTGCTAACTCTACACGTCTATCTAGACAAGATAGACTGGACAAAGAGGTTGGAGGCGAAAATGACAGAACTGATGGCTCCAGGGTAGGGGACATTGAAGAGCGGGAGCAAGGGGAAAGGTGGTAATGTCGACCAGTCCAGGAAAAAGGGAATAACAATTGATACAAATGCAGGGACAAGGTGGGTGAGAAAGGGCCAATAGGGATTGATTAAGACTAATGTAACAGAGAAAATATACTGAAACCCAAATGGAGAGTGAGCATGATAGTGGGACAAGAGGGGAGCAAATGGAAATAGAGCAAGGAACTGGGAGATAATGAACACTTATAGAGGTTCAAATATAGGTATGTACATAGGGGCATATATTTATAAGTGAGGATGGGGAAAGAGATTAATGTGTATACTTATAGGGTTAGTAGTAGGACAGCAGATGGGCATTGGACCTCCAACCAAGTATCTTCTCCGTTCAAGAACACTTTGTTCTATTAAATTGGCATTCCAAGATGCTCACCTTTCCGACATGATCATTGAAGACAAAAGTGTGCATAAGCAAAGGTGGTGAAGAAAGCTGATGGTGCCCGGCTATCAAAAGATGGAGCATCTGGGGACTTAAAGGCTTGAAAGTAAACAAGCAGCCGTCTAGCTCAGAAACAACAAAGCCCATATGAAAGAAGCACACTAGCTTGTGGAATCATGAGGTGTCAAAAGGATGAGATATCAGGCTTCAAGAACTAAAAAGCACAACATTGCATGCTCACTTTCCTGATATGATCCCTGAGGACAAATATGTGCATAAGCAAATGTGCCCGGCTACCAAAAGATATAGCATATGGGGACTTAAAGGCTTGAGTAAACAAGTGGCCATTCAGCTCAGAAGCAATAAAGCCCACATGGAAGAAGCACACCAGCCTGTGTGATCATGAGGTGGTGAAGGGATCCAGTATCAGGCATCAATGAGCTAAAATTATATTATTATTAATGAGGGGGAGTGCAGATTGGGGACCCAAAGCCTATTAATAGGTGAGGTGACATCCTTTTGCAGAGGGGTTACAAGGAGGAGATGAGCCAGGTAAGATACAGGGTAGGAGCTATGAAATATGCAACCTTCCTCTAGTTCCCATGCTGCCTCCCACCCACTATCATGACCCCAATTCTACCACATAAATCCAGCTAGACCAGGAGATGTACAGTGAAGTTGGAAACATGGGAAACTTAGGGTAGATGATCCATCAAGACTATTAATAGGAGTGGTAACACCAGGAAGGTGGAGGGATGGAGAAATAGAAAGGGAGAACCAACTTCAGGGATCAACATGTAGCCTCCTCTCTGGGACACGGACAACAGGGAAGTGAGTGCTGGGACAGGATGAAAAAAATAATTTGTAAATTACTAAGGGTTCAAGGGGACGGGGGGGGGAGGAAGGGTAATATAGGGAGCTGACAATGGGGGCCTGGAGGGAGAGAGAATGTTTTGAGAGTGATGATGGCAATGGGTGTGTAAAAGTGGCCTGCATACAACGGATGTTGTTAGGGATTGTGATGGGAGTTGTATGGGCCCCCAATAAAATGATTCATTAAAAAAGGGGGGGAGGGGAAAGGGGAGGTTTTTTGTTTTGTTTTGTTTTGTTTCTTTAAAGAGGAGCTTGTACCAAGGGCTCAAGTGGAAAATGTTTGGAAATGTATGTGGCAACATGTGTGCAAATGTGCTTGATACAAATAATGTACTGAAAGTTGTAGTAGCTGTAAGAGCCCCCAATAAAATTAAAAAAAAATTTAATCCCCCCCAAAAAAATGTTTGTGAGAAAGTTCTCTTTTATGTAAAAACAAACACACAAATAAACACCTCTTCTTTTTATAATCAGTTTTCCTTGAGTCAATGCAATGTGTTAGAATAGAACTATGTGCAATACAAGGACTTCCATGACTGATTTTTCTGACATAGATCCCCAAGTCCTTCTCTAAGGCTTCTCTTAGCTCTTGGGCTCAAAGCTCCAGCTCCTTAGTAATTGGCCAAGGACATTAACAGTTTTTCCCACCAAGGGATTTCACGTTCTAAGAACCCACAAAGAACCTTAATCAATGTCCAAGTTTCATACGCATATGAGGCATTGAAAGTACCATGACTTGAGTCAGGCAAACCTAGTCCTCAAAGTAACTGTCTTGCTTTTCAACATCCTGGAGATATATATATATATATATATATATATATATATATATATATATATACACACACACACACACACACATATATATATACACAAGAGCAATTGAATATTGAGAAAATGTCCATAATACTGAGATTAAGTCCATAAATCCAATGTCAGCCCATATGTCTGATACTAACCTGTAAATTCCTCTTCAGACTCAGAAAACACAGCAATGATGCTGAATACAGGAAGATCACAGGACAGTGAGTTGGAAAGTCTTCTGGATCTAGTAGTATTGTAAGTATCTCAGCACTGGCAGGGGGCTCTTCGTGACTTTTTCGATTCTACAGGTCTGCTTGCATCAGGGTAGGTCCATGTGGCTTCTCCAGCATCCAGGACATAGTGCCATGTGTCTTGTCAGTAGAGTGTCTCTCAGGGAGTGAGCACAGAGAGTGGTATCTCCCACCTCCAAGGAGGAAAAACAGAATTTCCCAGACTCCTCAAGGGAAGATAATGCCCACACAGAGGCCTCATTGGCTATGCCTCGATTGACTCCACCTCTCCACTCTTAATCAAATTGACCCCAGATTATGAAGCCACCACACCCACAGAAAATTAATATTATTTCTATTTTTGTTAGGTACCATTAACTTGGTTACGACCCATAGTGACAGAATAAAACATTACCCGAACCTGTTCCATCATGATTGTTTCTATGCCTAAACCCATTGTGGCAGCCACTGTGTCACTCCATGTCACTGAGGCCCTTCCTCTTTCTCACTGCCCCTCCACTTTACCAAGCATAATGTCCTGCTCCAGGGACTGGTCTATCCTGAGAACATGTCCAAAATATGGAAGATGTAATCTTGTCACCCTTACTTCTAAGGAGCACTATGGCTGTACTTCTCCCAAGACAGATTTTTTTGTCCTTTTAGCAGTCTATGATAATTTCAATGTTCTTCTCCAGCACTACAATTCAAATGCATCCACTCTTCTTTGGTCTTTCTTAATCAATGTCCAAGTTTCATATGTATATGAGGCATTGAAAATACCATGGCTTGAGTCAGGCAGACCTAGTCCTCAAAGTAACTGCCTTGCTTTTCAACACCCTGGATAGCTCTCATGTAGCAGATTTACCTGATGCAACATGTCTTTGGAGAAAAATAATAATGGATAATAATAATAAAAATCCAAAATAAATAATTATGATAATGAATCCAAAGTAAAAAATTACAAACTGAAGGAGGAAACGTATGACCATGAAAGCTGGTCCACAACGGGACATGTTCACTCTTTAACAAGTACAATAAATGAGCACTGGGAAGAGATTCTAAGATAGAATTCCTAAGATATTCAAGAAGAAAAAGGAACAAAGAGAAAGAGTAGTCAAAGGGGCAAAAGGAGAGTAGTCAATGCCATGTGAAAAGGATCCAGGGGAGATGAGAGACTTAGTATGCATTGTGTTAGGCTGGGTAGACTAGAGAAACAAATCCATAAACACTCATATGTGTTTAAAAGAGAAGTTTATATACAAGAGGAATTGAAAATTGAGAAAGCTTCCCAGCCCAGTCCAGTCCAAGTTCATAAGTCTAATACTAGCCCATGTGTCCAATACCATGTATAAGTCCCCTTCAGACTCACAAAGCACAGGCAATGATACCAGGACAATCACAGGCCAGTGGGTGTAGAGTCTTGTGTATCCAGTGGGAGTAGAAGCATCTCAGCGGGGCAGGGGTCTTCTGGTGGCTCCTCCAGTTTCCAGGGCTCAGGGTCTACCAGCATGCTGCCAAGTGTCTCGTCAGCTGCAATGTTTCCCAGGGAGTCAGTGTTGTTCGTGTAAAGTGGTTTCTCTTCCAGGATGTCTCACAGGGAGTCATCCTTGTGTCTTGTCAGTATAGCGTCTCCAAGAGAGTGTTGCCAGGAGAAAGTCTTCCAGGAAGTAAACCGAGAGAGACAGTGTCTCTGTCTCCAAGAAAGAATTACCGCATTCCCCAGAATTCTCAAGAGAGGGCTGGGCCCACACAGAGGTCTCATTGGCTATCTCCAGACTAACAGGTGAAACTCCCCTCCCCACACTCTTGATCCTCAAATTGACACCAGATTAGGTGACTGCCACATGCATCAACCATTCTAGAGAATACAAGCTTTTAAAAAGCCCGAGTATCTGCAGTTGGCTGACATTGTTAGCATTTTTTAAAAAGGAACGCCATAACCATGGTAGTGAAATTCTTTTCATCTGAGAACCTATGGGGTGAGTATGGAAAATAATTGACCATGAATCATATTTTATTCCTTCAAGAAGTTTAGCAGTAAAGGGAGAAGGAGGCTACAGTTTGAAGGACAGAAGTCTCAAAAGGAAAGTTATTTTAATTTTCTTTTAATTTTAATTTTCTGTTTTAGAACTGGTATACATGAACCTATTGAAGGCTTTGTGGAAGGAAAAAGTGAAGAAGAAAACAGAAATATAGAGTATTAACAATTGATGGGGTCAGCTGAGCCCCGGTGGTGTAAGTGGTTGAATGCAGGACTGGGGCCCGCAGGCTTGGTGGTTCAAATCCAGCGGCAGCTCTCATGAGCAGCGCTGGGTAGCTCCCACGATCACCAGAGGGCAATGATGCCCCCAAAAAACAAACAAACAAAACAGTTGATGAATGGATTAAAACAACTGATTAAAAACAACTGATGAATGGATTAAAAACACCTGGTATATACATACAATGGAGTACTATACAGCTCTAAAAAGTGGTGACAAAAGAATGGAGTATATCATCTCATGGGAAGAGTTGCAAAAATTATGCTAAGCGAAGTTAACGAAGGGACAAGGACAACATGAGTCCACTGAGTTAAACACAATGGGCATGGATAAGCTCCTTAATGCATCAATCCTGGGTTAAGGTCTAAGCCCTTTGGCAGGGGTCAGACCCAACCCAGGGATGCATATGACCTCCAACTAAAAAGGAGGGGGAAAGAAAAAAACCTTGAGTTGTGGGGGAACTGGGCAATAATCCAGTCCCTGGGAGGGTATTGTTTATGTCTCCACAGGAAAGAGAGAGGGATCAAACCTCATCCTGAAGCTCCAAGCCCGGAGTGCAACATACCAGCTTGGAGCAGCAACCTCATAGAGACGACAGGTGGGCAGAGCACAAGATAAGCTATGTTGGCCCCCTCCCCAGAAAGATGTAATACAGAGGACAGCGCTGGAAATATAGACCTGGGAGAGGTGTGGGTCTGTCCAGAGCACACATGCACAAACTAAGATGGAGAGAGAAAGGGAGAGGGAGACCAGAGAATAACACCTAAGCTCAGAGTAACCAAGGCACAGAGGGACCATAGGGCCAGCCCCATCATGAGACAAAATGTCCCCTCACTGACCTACAATGCACTGGAGACACAGTGCAGAAAGTGTGCCCATCTGCCCCCCACACTGTGGGCGAAACATGAAGGGAATGCAACAGAGCAGCAAGGGGGCAAAGTAGCTGAGTCCCTGAGGAGTCCTGAAAATAGACTTCTGACTCAGTAAGCAGGGCTTGGCACTATATCAGATGGAAAACATTCATAAGGGTCAACAGACAGATGTGGAACTATTTACAGGCTTTCTTTCTCTTTCCCTTTTCTCTATGTATATCTATATAAGATGGGCAGGAAAAACAATCCCAAGGAGAAAATAATGGGACCAGCATTTCTGGGAGGACATGGGAGAGGAGGGTGTGGGGAGCCAACAAACTCAGAGACAAGGACCCAGAATTGGTAACTGGTGAGGATAGTGTAGAATGCCTACTGAGGCTTCATCAAATGCAATGCATCCAAGAGGAATTCCTGAAAACCTAATGGAGGGAAAGCATGACAGTGGGACAAGAGGAAAGTATAAGGAAATAGAGGAAAGAACTGGGAAGCAAAGACTATTTATAGAGGTATATGCATATGCATGATAAATGTATTAATTTATAATGATCGGGGTATAGATCAGTGTACATATATTTATATGTTAAGTATTAAGATAGCAGATGGACTTTGGGCCTCTACTCAAGGGCTCCCTTAACACAAGAACACTTTGTTCTAATGACCTGGCACTTTTGACACTTGCTTTCCCAACAAGATTGCTAAAGACAAAATGGATGCATAAGCAAAGGAGGTGAAGAAAGGTGATGGTGCCCAGCTACTCAAAGACATGACATCTGGGTCTTAAAGACTTGAAGTTAAACAAACTGCCATCCAGCAGGGAAGCAACAAAATCCATGTCCAAGAAGCACACCACCTTGTGTGATCACAAGGTGTCAAGGAAATAAAATATTAGGTATCAAAAGATCTCAAACAAACAATTATATTGATGTAAAAAATGGGGTTCAGAGTGGAGACCCAAAACTCATCTGTAGACAATTGGAAATGTTCACACAGAATAGTCACAGAAAAGGTCCAGCCAGCCAGACTGCAGTATAGCACTGACAAAATGCATAACATTCCTCTAGTTCTTAAATGTTTCCTCTCCCCCACCCCACCCTCAACTATCATGACCCAGTTCTGTCTTACAAATATGGCTAGACTGGCATATATACACTGGTACAGATAAGAACTTTCAACACATGGAATGCAGGACAGATAAACCACTTAGGAACGGTAGTGGGAGTAGTGATGGGGGAGAGGGAAGAAAGAGGGAAGTGATCTCCAGATTGGATATGTAACACCCCCCCCCAGGCAGACAAATAATAGAAATGTGCAGGAAGGGAGACAATGGAGGGTGTGAGATATGAATAATGTTATGTAATTGATCAAGGATTCATGAGGGTGAGAGGGTGGGGGAGGGAGGGAAAAAAGAGGAACTCATACTAAGGGCTCAAATAGTTGATGAAAAAAATGTACATGTGAGTGTCATACGACTGAATTGCAGATTATAAGATCTGTAAGTGTCCCCAATAAAGTGATTAATAAAATAAATTGATGGAGAAGGTAAGTCACGGAGGTCAAAGGCTCAGTGCTCTTGATGTTGATCTTAACCTAAAGTGATGATTTTCCCTTGGGGGCCTGAAGAATAAAGCACACACATTCTGGGGCGGAAAGGAAGAAATATAACACCTTTAGCAGATGATGTTTATCTTTTCGATAGGTGAGGAAGTGAAGAAAGAAAGAACTGCAGACTTCAGAGAGTGAAGGCTTTACCTTCAGACAGCAACTTACTGGCTGAATCATTGTGCTTCTCACACACTCGCTCAGCTGGCCTTCTTTGACTTCATTCCAGATAATTAGTATTTGCTTATTGATGTTCAACTAATATAGTTCATTAACTCTGGATGTTTAATACCACTATATGTCAGCCACCATCTGCCTGTCAATTTGTCTTACGATGGTGGCTTGCGTATTGGTATGACACTGGAAGCTATGCAATTCGTATTTTAAATACCAGCTGAATTGCCTATAGTGTACAGGTTTCAGCAAAGAATCCAGACTAAAACCGATGAGGAAGAAAGGCCTGCTGAGCTACTTCCAAAAATCAGCTAATGATGTCTTATAATTGACAACAGAATGTTATCTGATTCACTTCCTTTGTATAGGAGGACATCAGGACAGATCAGTCACTGCAGGGGGACCAAGTGTTTGGTGAAGCAGATGGCCAACAAAGGCAAGAGAGACACATGGTGTGATAAATTGCATAAGAGCTACAACAATGGACTTTGAAAGAAACTTACTTTCATAAGGATAGCACTGCTCTGTGTAACAACTCGTTCTAGCAGCTACCTACCTACCTATCTACTGACCTACTTATTTCTATGAGCCACACTGTGCGCAGAGAGATGGACTAGAGCTTTAATGGTGAACAAGACAGTAAGGGACCATGTTCACAGTCTAGCTTAGGGTGTGCGTACATTACCACATTTGCCTTCAGCCATGATTTTAAAGGTTGAACAGAAAGTAACTGAAGGACAGTTGCTCTGGGTTGTCACTACCTAATTGAGAGCTTCTGGCTGTCCGTTAAACCACAGGATGAGGAAACAGATTTCCCATCCCTGAAGATGAGGTATAAGGTGTGAGATTCTGGAGTCTTCGATGGTTTTGTTTTCCATCCTGAAGTGGAGCTGAGTATGAGGGAAAGAAACCAGGTTGCACCTTCCTCTCACCATGCTAATCAGATGATCCATCATTCTTCTTTTAAATTCTTCCCAAACATCTCCATTCCCTAGAAAATAGCTTCGTACCTGGCCAAGTAGAAGTCAGAGAAAATGAGCAAGACCCTTAACAAGATGGAATGATACAGGGGAGGCAGCAATGAGCTCAAACCTAACAATGGTGAAGAAGGCACTAGAGACCAAAAAATCCTGGCTTATGCAACTGAGGCCAAGAAACACTTGTCGGCTAAAATCTATCACTGTTTAGCCCAAAACAGTGAGCAGGTTGAGTCAATCATTTTAAGTTTATTTTTCCAAGCACTAACAGGAATAAGTAGTGGGGTTTGCTACTTCCAAACTGCTTCAAAAATTCAGCAAAAGTCAAGCAAATTATATACTTTCAATTCTGTAACAGAAGCAAGTTTTTACAATAATCACAGAATACAACTGATTCTATAAGAAGACAGGTTTTTCAATGACTGCCAGGATATTATTTTTACCTACATCTCTCCATGGGCCATTATACCACCATCCCCCAAAACTTCATACACCCTTGTACATATAAAATGGGGTGATTCCTCCATCCCTGGCCTTATCAGAATGCCATCCTTGCTTGGAAGGCTCTGGATCAGGATGCTTTCTGCATCTGGCTACTTGTCTTAATGGCCTCATGAGTCTCCTTCCTGAGTTTGAACATCCATACTGATTGAGCTTTCAAGGGTGTTTTACTGCAATGGAAGATGCTGTTAGACTTTGAATTTTTAACAAACTAAATATTAAAATTATATGATTTTAGTATTTTGGTTAATAGCAGGCTAACTCAGTTCCTTTATCAAAATGACAGCAATGGCTACTATTCACCAAGTTTTATAGGCAACCCAACCATGTACTTTTTCATGAATTAATTCACTTAATCCTCACAATAATGCTATAAGGAAGATTCCATTAGCAGGTCAGATTCACAGGAGAGGAAACTAGGACAAATCCATTAGTTTACCCACCTAGTAAATGGCAGAATTAGGACTAGAATCTAGTCAGTGCCAAGAGCTTATGCGCAAACCTTCTGATTATGCTGCCACTTAAAGAGAGTACTTGTCCTGGGGAAGGGAGAGGGTATATATAAAAACAACTGCACTGTTACTGTGAAGTTGGCTGTGATTCACGGCAACTCCACCTGCAACAGAGTGAAACACTGCTCAGTCCTGTATCATCTTGACCATTATTGACAGGCTCGACTCCACTTGGTGGACACTTTGTGATTTGAGTGCCTTATCACATGGGGGGTTTATATTTTAGCAGAGTAGCAAACAACGTTTGGTTGTGGTCCTTGGGGCTTCATTGGTTAATTCTTGAAAGGTAATCACCAAGGCATCTCCTTTCATCTCTCTCTGTTTTAATGCTGTGGCAAAATCTGTCCACCCTGGGTAATGACCCTGTTGGCATTTGAAATATCAATAGCAGTTTCTAGCATCATAGCAATGCTTGAGCCAAGGTAGGACAAAAACTCACAGATGGTGACAAGATTATGCATAGAAAGTGGTAAATGCCTTGAAATCTATACAAAATATACTGTTAAGGAGAATTAGATTTTTCCTAAGGATAATCCATCCTGCAGACCAACAACGTTCCATAGAAAGAAACCAACATCAGGTCAAATAAATGGCTAAGAGAGCAGGGGGGAAAAACTATCAAAATCAAGCACTAAAGAGTATTTTTAATGAAATAACTTATATCTTCCTACCTCCAATCCTGATTAAAAAAAACATTTTATTCTAAAATAATCTAGTCATCCCATTGGACCGCTCTACTTAAGTCCTCCTTCAATGTAAGAACACTTTGTTCTAATAACCTATCATTCTGTGATGCTCACCTTTCTGACATGAATGCTGAAAGCAAAATAGGTGCATAAACAAATGCAGTGAAGAAAGCTGATGATGCCTGGCTATTACAAGATGTATCATCTGGAGTCTTAAAGGCTTGAAGTCAAACAAGAGGCCATCTAGCTTAGAAGCAACAAAGTCTATATAGAAGAATACAGGCCTGTGTGATTATAAGTTGTCAACAGGATCAGGTATCATGCATCAAAGACCTAGAACAAAAAATCCTATCAATGGGAATGAGGGGGAGTGTGGAGTAGAGACCTAAAGCCCACCTGTAGACAACTGGACACCGCCTTACAGAAGGGTCACAAGGATGAGGCAAGCAAGTCAGGGTGCAGTATAGCATCAATGAAACATACAACTTTCCTCTAGTTCTTTAGTGCTTTCCCCCTCCACACACACACACACACACACACATTATGACTCCAATCATACCTTACAAATCCAGCTAGACCAAAGCATGTACACTGAGCTTATAACAGAGAATCCAGAATAGATAAACTCCTCAGGACCAATAATAAAAGTAGTAATACCAGGAGGGAAAGGAGAAGGTGGGTGGAGGAAGGGGGTCCAACTCCTCACAGGGGGTAGGACAACAGAAAAGTAAGTGAGGGGAGGCATTGATTTGTGTAAGGCATAAAAATAATCATAATTTCTAACTTATCAAGGGTTTATGAGGGAAAGAGTGGAAGAGGGAGGTGGAAATGAGGAGCTGTTATGAAGGGCTCAAGTAGAAAGAAAATGTTTTGAAAATGATGATGACAACATATGTACAAATGTGCTTGACAAATGGATGGATGTTTGCATTGTGATAAGAGCTGCAAAAGCCCCCAGTAAAGTGATTTAAAAAAAAAAGAAATTAAATGTACTGCTCCTACTTGAGCCATGACACTTTACATGTGATTTGTCCACCTATGACAGTGGTTCTAAACCACCTATGACAGTGGTTCTCATGTTGTGGTGACCCCCTAACCATAAGGTTATTTTCACTGCTACTTCATAACTGTAATTTTGCAACTGAGAAAGGGTTGAGAACCACTGACCTTGTGCTTGCTTAGTGTCAGCCTTTGAAGAGTTCTGGTTCAGCAATTTAGAAATCTTTGGATATTGCAAATAATATCAGAATCATGGAGTGCATGTTTTATAAAAAGTCCATTTAGGATGACACTTGAAGTATATTTAGAGTTATATTGAAGTCCTATCAATGTAACACTTTAGATATGTCTAATCCTAATTAGGTGAAAACTATTAGAAATGAAACTTTGGCAAAGTGAGGAAGAGTAGGTAGCCTTTGATGCTGTCATTGCTACAAGCAAAATGTAAAAATGTATGCCAAAACTTTCTTGTCAACCTTTACTAGTGTGAGCACTTGTCTGAAGCCTTAAATCACTCTCCTACTATCACCTCTTGATATTTATTCCCGAAAGTGATAGTTAAAGCAGAACAGAGTTCAGGTAGTTGTTCAGTTCTCTAGACTTTTGGTATCAACAATGAACCAAAATAGACATTTAAAGAAATGCAAAAATAGCAGAAGTGGAAACTTAACTACTATTTCCTAGAAAAGGCTTTGTCACTGTCACTGTGGTTATTTGCTTAGTTGATTTGCGAGTGCATTCATTTAACTTCAACTTCACAGAAAGCTATCTCACCCCAGTAGCCTTCAACCTAATTATCCAAACAAGTAAATCTTCACCTTTGGGTTTGTATGTTGGGCTCCAGCTTCATTAAGCATTCATCATTGCCTACGGCTTCTCTTTTTGAAAATACAGAAGCAAGAATATTTTCCCCTAACTAGAGAGGCAACATTCTAATAGCTATGCAGAAGAGGAGGAGGAAGAAAATGGTAAAAAGAGGTAGAAAGAATAAAGAAACTTCTCTGGATCTATTAGACACCTAAGGAAGGATTACTGACTTGCTAAAAAAAATTATTTTCCAACGAGTTTTAACTCTGTTGCAAATGTTGAAGCATCAGTAATAATTCCAACCTTGATTGGTCAAAGAGAGTGATATTTCTCCAAGTTTTTGGAGACAAAGTTGTCATATTGATAGTGCTTTTGGCCAGGTACTTGGAAACACAGAGTAAAACAAAAACATGTCATCCTTGAACTCACAGACTATGCAATCTAAAGATAATGTAAGACATGAATACTCTTGATTTTACTAGCTCTTAGTCCAAGTCTTCCCTTGATAGTTAAGACTACAGGGAGTGATAAACTGATAGATTGATAGCAAGATGGTCTCTCTAACAATATTTATTTATAAGATATAAGATTGGCCATTTTTCACAATAGGTATTTATTTAATAACTCATCCTCCAATTTATTTCCATATGAAGGGGGAAGAAAGAAAGCAAGCTTGCATCTTAACATATATGAGTAATTCTTTGCCCTTGGTTACCAACCATGGTCAAGTCTTGTCACCACCCCCTCTCATCTTGCCTTCTAAAGAAAAGGCAACATCACCTTATGTTAACCCAGTGGTGTTGTAAGATACTGCCATTCAAATTAAAAGTGGGTAGCCTAGTGGCCTTTGCATGTTTTACTTCTTACATTTCTTCACGCAAAAAGAGGAGCTTTGAAAATATATTCCCGGGCTGAGCCCCGGTTGGGCGCGGGACTGCGGCCCATTGGGAAGGAGGTTCAATTCCAGCAGTGGGGCTGGGCCTCCTACTCCTACCGCTGGAGAGCAGTGATGCCCCCCCCAAAAAAAACCAAAAAAAAAATACATTCCCAATGAATGTTCTTTACCGTTGTTCCATTATTTACTTACAAATTCCACAGACATTGCAAAAGCAGGTATTACATTTTCATATGAAACTAAAAAGAAAGATTTATTTTGGAATAATTTATTTATTAACAAGATTAAAATATGTCTTCTCACTAAAAATTATTATAAGATAACTTACTCTATGAAGTGTCCTAGTCTGTTATCAACATGTGTCTGCTATAAATAAATTATCCTTGCCACCCTTGCCAGTTATCAATGAATACTAATCAGAAGCAGTTGTTCAGATTGTTTAACTAGTGGGTTCACCACCCACTGAAATGCCCACCTGGAAGATTGAAACAGGTGGACGAATTGTTTCAAAATTTTCATTGTAGATGAGAGATCAACACTTCTTTCAGCATTAGAAACACACAACACTGACAACATTGGGAAATACTCAAAATACTTTTTTCATAACATTTTCTCAGAGTTAAAAGGTTTGCTTTATCTTGAGGAAATAAAGAAACCTGTGATTTTCTTTTTCAGAAAAATAAGTTAGAGTATTAGGTAACATGATTAGGTAAATCAACAAAGTATTGTTCCCAGAGTTCTGGTTCATACATCCATGGGTTTATTCTAAACCAAATGAGTTTGAATATGTCTTGGTGATTGGTGGATGGCTGTAGACAAGTGCTCTCATTTGTCTTAGTCTCCTTAACACATTGTGGACGGATCCAGAGTTTACTAGTGTTTATAGTTTAATGCAAAAAAACCCCATCAATTTATGGTTTAATGCAAAAAGTTAATAGCCAAAAAAAATCCAGACACTTGGATAAATTGATAAAAAAAAAAAGCCCAGTCTTTAATTTAAGATGCCACTTAAAATAAAAGTCCAATTACTATAGTGTTATCCACAGGAATCTGCAAGGCCAGTTCAGCTCAAAGAAGAGAAGTCAGCTCAGAAGGTGATGGGGACCATTTATTTACTGGGCTTTCCAAGGGGGCAATCTTGAAAGATTTTCTCAAAGGACACAAGGGCTTACTAGGAAGAAATTTTAAGGAAATTGAGAATTGGGTGGGTAAGAAAAAGAGCAGGAAAGCAGAACGAAGGGATTTGGGGGTTCTTATGATGGCAGTGTTCCTGCTCCTTCTTGGAGGGGAGCGAGGGCCGTCCTTCAAGAATGTTGGCGGGAAACCATACCCCATTCACCCGATGGCTGTGAACTTGGTCCTTCAGACTTCCTTGTTTTCCGAAATTCAGAACATTGAAAACCAAGACTGAAACCCATTCCTTGTTGGGGATTCCCAAGTGGCCATTTTGATGTGGTATGAACCCAAGAGCCCAGAACTCTCTGAAGAAAGGTTAGAGAGATGAAGGCACCACCTACAGAAATGTAGAACTCCATGGAGGTCATGTAAGAAACAATAGCTTCACCTGTGGATATCTTTATTTAATAAAGAGCCCGTGACTTTATAGCAGTACTTTTTGCTTCCTTCATACTAACTAGAAGTCATAAATCAACACAGAAATGATGAGTGAATATTTGCCTTCTATTTCAAAACAACAAAATAAAAAGCAACTCATCTTTAAATGACAGCTCTTTTAACTTTCCGATAAATGATTCATTCTTTCATTACCTCGCAACACAGAGCTTATTTGTTATCAAGTTATTCAAGCAGATAAATTGCTGGCTTATATGCCCAGCCCATAAGAGCAAAGTAGGGGCTGAGCCCTGGTGGCGTAGTGGTTGTCCGTGGCACTGCGCACCACTGGGATGGAGGTTCAATTCCAGCAGCGGCTCCACAGGAGCAAAGGCTCGGCCTCCTACTCCCACCACCAGAGGGCAGTGATGCCACCCCACAGAAAAAGCAAAGTAGTGTAAATAGTCAATTCTCAAGTGTACCTTTATTGTCTCCAAATTCAAGAAGTCTTACATGCATCCCAGGGCATTGAGGGTGATGAAGTGGGTAAACACTGTCCATGAATGAACAGGAAGGAAACGTCCAGGGGTAATAATAAAGCTCTCTTTGAACAAATGCTGCGTTAGTATCATTCTATGCTCCCAAGAAGGATATTGAGTGAAGTGAAATAACAACCAAACAAATAAACAGATCATAAGTGTTGGACTCTGTGTGGAGATATATAAAGAATACCTCAGCCAATTAATTTTGTTTAAATGTTTCTTTTCTTTGAACTCACAAGTTCATTAGAGAGTAAACAAATACTCAGATGTCTAAATAAATCTATCTAAAGAAGAAGTTTCAATAACTAATTCCTTTAAAGGAACTTCCATTTAAAAGAATGTTAATGGTAAGAAAGTATTGTGTCACAGTGTATGGAGTTTTATTTTATTTTATTTCTTACTGATACTAAAAAGGATGCGTCACGGCAGATGACTTGCTGGGTTTAATGACATGAGGGCATTTCTCTACATTATCGAAAACTTTCTCTTTTCTCTACTCCTTGTTTCTAGAGCATGGACCCAATTAGGGCCAACATCAGGCCATCTACTATTAAATGCTGTTTTCCTACTTTTCTTTTTCTTCTTAGATAATAAATGCAAATAAGAATTATAATGTTTTCTACCCACACAGGCCACTTAGACCACAGGCCAAGTGTGGTGAGGGTGGGAGGGCGCAGAAAACACAGAGGAAGACGATGTCTGAGAAAAGTCTCTGGTAAGCGTCACAGAGGTGCCACTTCTTGCGGCTGAAAAAGCTGCGACCATGATTGTGCCTGCCTGACACTTCTGGATGCGTAAGTCACCACGCTCTCTCAGCCAACCTTCCAGCAATCTTAGGGCGGGTTCATAGCGGGAGAAACTGAGGCAGGAGATACCTACCCGGAGAGGCACAGACCTCACCCTGGCCCCCACCGGTCGCTGCCCTTGGATCCCAGGCGCTTGGCCCGCGGAGCGCCAAATAGCAGGAAGATCCAGACGGTCCTGGCTGTCCCCGCCGGCGAGGTGCTGTCCCTACCCGCCCCGGAGTCCGTCCTCTGCGGGGGCGCAGGGACCCAGGACTCCGGAGCGTCCCGGGCGAGCAGGACACGTGTGGCCGGAAAGACACGGCTCCCGGGTGCTCGCCACCTCCGGACCCGGCCCGCGGGCTGGCGGCGCGCGGTAAGTGACCACTGGCTCGGCAGCGGAGCCGGAGCCGGAGCCGGAGAGCTCTCTGGAGACTCCAGGGCACGCGCCGAACAGGGAGTCTGAAAGCGCGGGTTTCTGTGCCCTGCGCTGGGGTTCGGATGGCGGCCTCCTAACCTTCGCTCTCCTCCTCCTTTGGGCACCCAAGGGTCCTTAGAATGCTCAGATGGGGACTAAGGGAAGGGGGCTCTCCAAGGTGTTCCCTGGGGTGGGGATAGAGGGAGGGATGGTGTTTGAAAGAACAGAGGGCAGAGGGGCCCCCTCTGGTCCAGTTTTAGGCTAGACCTCCCCTTCTGTGGGTAAGGCACTTGGGGATTGTCGTTTGGGAAGGAAAAGAGTCACTTCTCTGAAGGCAGCACAAACCTTTGCCTTCTCGGCAGATGTAGGGATCCTTTGACCAGCTAGAGGCAGGACTCCTCTGGCAGAGGGACCAGCCTTCTGCCGCTATCTGCGATATATCTGCTTCGCACCTGCGGGGGGCGAGGGGTGGGGGGGAGCTGGAGAGGGCCACGAAATGCAGACATTGCAAACTATTACGGTTACATTCAAGCCGTAGGATGATTGGTCCCCCACAAATATAAGAAAAGACCATTTTCCGGGATAGCTCAAGAACAGGACACAATCGATCTTTTTCTTTTTTGAACTCCAAATCGTTGTCATTATCTTGTAGTTCTCCATGTGTGCACACATGTGTTTCCTAAACATCTTTGTTGAGCAGCTACTGTGTACATAACCTTGGGGTATCCATCGTTTTCCTATAAACATCTCCAGCTGCATGATGCAGCTTTTCATTTTCCCATTTTTCCCGTGTAGAAACTTGCCCACTTTCACATGAATAGGGAGTTGCAGATCTCCGGCTCGAAACTGATCTTCCGAACACTCAATCTTGAGAGAGCAATCAGAGGCACTGAGCAAGCCAATCTGAAAGGACTGTAGCTAAGAGCTGCCGGTGTGTGTGTGTGTGTGTGTGTGTGTGTGTGTGTGTTGAGAGAGAGAAAGACTTCGCTTTGGGCTGCAAGGTCAGCAGTTCCAAGCCATCAGCTGCTCTGCTGAAGAAAACAGTCTCAGAAGTTCACAGGTGATTCCACCTTGTCTTACAGGGTCGTTCCAAGTCAGTATCATCTCTATGGCAGTGAATTTTGTTTGGGGTTTGGTGTAGGTGTGAAATCCTGAATTTATGACTTGTTAAGCAGAGCAGACTCTAGAATTTGCAGCCTGATTTTCAATTTTATTTTAATTGCCACATGTTTGGGAATGCCATGATGGTTATATTGGATGACAAATGTCCAAATGTTCACAAGCTCTAAGTCTCTGCTGTATTAGAATGCATTTTAATTTTTTCAAAAATCTATAGCACATGTATTGTCTTATGGAAATCGAAACCTTAATGTACAGTGGATGTTGTACACAAGTTTTCCATTGTGAATTTACTTTTGAATTGCTACATGTGTTAGTCTGGGTAGACAAGAGAAACAAATCCATTGATGCTCATATGTGTAAAAGAAAGAGTTTTATGGGGTTATTAAAAAAAAAGAAAGAGCTTTATATTCAAGAACAATTGAATATTAAGAAAACATCCCAGGCCAGTCAAGATCAAGTCTACGAGTCTGATATTAGTCCATATGTCCAATATCAATCTATAAATTCCTCTTCAGATTCACAAACCACATGCAGTGATGCAGAATGCAGGGTGATCACAGGCCAGTGAATGGAAAGTCTTGTGGATCCAGAGACAGAGGAAGCATTTCAGTGCCGACAGGGCTCTCCATGTGGCTCCTTCAGCTCCAGGACTCTAGTATAGCTCCATGTGTCTTCTCCACAGGAATGTCTCCCAGGGAGTGAATGTGTCCTATCTCCAGGGAGCTATTTATGTCCTTAATGGCACCAAATGAGTCGTCAAGCTGCAACCTGATTGACAGGCTAAACTTCACCTCTTCACTCTTTAGTCTTAGCTTGATATCAGATTACGTAACTACCACACTGCCCCTACTTTGTTCTCTGGCAAATTATTTGTCATTTCTGTAACTACTCTCCCAAGGCTTCTCTCAACGTCTATGTAGATACTTGTGTAGAATAATCTGAAAGAAAGAAAATCCTCCACTGAAGATACATCCCCTTTCCTTTTCTCTGGGAATCTTGTGGTCTTATTTGTTATTGATAATGATGTCTGTTGTTAAATACAAATTTGTGGTGAACATCTGTCATGTTTAAGTCATTGTTCTAGATACTGTAGTGAACAGGATGAAATATTAGACCTGATTTTCTATCTTCAAAAAGTTCAGATGTTTGAGGAGATAAGAATTAATAAAATCAGGAGGTTTGGGATGGAGTTTTAAAGGTGGTCTGGGATCCAGATAAATGAACATGGTGAGAGGTCAAAATCAAGACTGCTCTTAATTCCAACAGTGTCCTTGAAAAAAGTAACTAGTATTGTTATGCTTCTTGCAGTAATAACAAGAGTAATAACAGGTTTAGTATTTCTGGAACTTTTACTATATGCCACTGCTGATGGCCCTGCAAAATGGTACAACCACTGTGATCTGACCCTTTCTCAAAAACAAACCAAAACAAAACCAAAAAAAAAAACTAGAAATGATCCCACAGTCCTATTTCTGGGTATATTCCAAGAGATCTAATAGAAGTGACACCAGCAGACATGCATACACCCATGTTCATTGTAACCCTGTTCATCATACCAAAAGTATGAGGTCCCATACTTTGTTCTTCTCTTGCAATATTGTTTTCACTATTTAGGACTCTTGCTTTTCTACATAAGACTGATGACTGGTATTTCCATTGTAGTAAAGAAGAGTTTTGAAATTTGCATCAGGAGATCATTGAAGTAATAGATCCCTTTGAGTAATGGAGGGTATTAACATTTTCACACCTTTAAGTCATCCAATTCATGAGCAAGGCCTTTCCATTTATAGAGGCCTCTTTTAATCTCTCAGGTTGATGTTTTGTAGTTTATATTCTTTAGGGCTTTTATGTCCCTGCTTAGATGTATTCCTAGATGTGTCATCATTTTGAGAGATCCTCACTTTTAAGTAAGGAAATGTGAAATATGAGGTCACATGTGATGGTGACGGACACATGTGGCGGGAATACAGGTGGCATTGGTCTTCTATAAATTTAAAAATTAAACCTTATTGGCATGTCAGTACTGACTCACCATAACTCTATCGGACCTTATAGAATTGCCCCTGTGGATTTCTAACACCATAAATCTGGATGGGCAGAGAGAACCTCAGTTTTCTCCTGTAAAGCTACTGATGGTGGTTTCTAACTTCTGACCATAGAGTGAGTAGTTAACAATCTAATGTCAAAAACCCACTATGTGACCAGGGTTCTTCTTCTAGCTCCAGAGACCACTTTCTTTCTAGCATATCACCTGTTCAGTAGAAGAGGGTTTATTTAATCTTTGCTTTGAGGAGGGTACAGGGAGTATAAATAAAAAGAGTTGGACTTTATTAAATGTCATTGTACAAATTCAATATAAATTGTAGACTTTGGAGACTCAAACAACAAAAGGGAAAATGTAGCAGATAACCTCCTGTGGGCTTCTAAGTGTCTTGTTTCTTCAAGAGTCCATTCATATCCTTTTCTTTCTTTCATCTTTGTTGTTATATTGGATTAATTTTGTTCAATGTGTAAAATAGTCCACAGTTCTAATGATTCAAGAGCAGAAGGAAAGAAACAGGGTAAGATTCTCTAATACATTTAGATGTTGTTCAGACACCTTCAGGAGCCCATCTGTTATGCTAAGCATGCTACATCTGAAATGTAAAGAAAGAAAGCTTTCTATGGAAAAAAGGGAGGAAAATATAAGGGAACACTTTTTTAAAAGGAAAAATGATAAGGAAGTCATTAAGAGGAAAATAAACATACTGGGATTTAAAAAGAAAAGAATGAAAGATTAGAAGTCTCTAATTCAAGCAAGAGAGAAAGTTTCTATAATTAGAAGCTAGAAAAAACTACTAGTCTGCAAATACTTAGCAGTGAGATAGATGAGAGGATATTGAAGGGAGTCTAAACAGCTGCATAACAGAAGGAAGCAGGTGTGTGTGGAATTGGCCCCTGTAAAGACAGTTTGAACTACTGGGTCAAAAGAAGGAAAAACAAAGGTGATATGTGTGAGGTGCCACTTTCTTCCTTTATCAAGCCATTTACCATGACATTGCAAGGGAGCTGATTCGATAACTGGAGCCCATCTCTCACATTTGTCCATGCTGAGTCTTGTTATGGTTTTTCATCAGGCAGTAGACTCAGAAGAAAAAAGGAAGCATGACTTCAGCCAGGAGAATATTTTTTATCATGTAGTTCATAAAAAGTCATAGAGGAGAGAAGGTTTGCCTCGATGGTTAAGAGGAGCATTTTCAAGTTATCTACTTGATATTTTGCATCTCTGGGTAAATCCCGCTCACTGATGAGATCATGACCTTTATTTGCTCTCTGTCTCACCAAACATGACGGTCTCCATTAGTTATTGATCCCTCTTCATGATGTGTTCAAAGTAAGTGAGTTAGACAATGTATTTTTGTGACCCATAAGGCTTACATTGACTATTTTTTGGTAAGAGGTTTACCAGGTCTTTCTTCCTAGTCCATCTTAGTGTGGAAGTTCTACTTAAACCCGCACACTATCGGGTAGATCTTTAAAATACTAGTAGCATCGTTTCTGATATTACAGAAACATATGCGCTATTATAGTTCAGCAAACTGACAAACCAGTGATGGAAATGTTAAGACTGAATAAAAAGTCTTGCTACTTGGGTTCTGGTTCACATGTTCATGGGTTTATACCAAACAAAACATGCTTACATGTGTCTTCCTTGAGAAATCTTACTTTATCCATCTTACAGGCCCCAAAGCAATAACTTCACATTTTGACCCTTTGGGTTTTAAAGGGGGCTTCTATTTTTTATAGCAATTTTTTTCATATTGCATATGTGCTGGATTTTGTTGTTACTGTTGTTTCCTCTTCTTTTAGTGTGATGAGTATCAAAAGTAATGGCTTAGGCATCCAAAAATAAAAGCATTAGATATTTATTATAAGAATATATATCTCTAGAATACATGCAATGTGTCTAGCGTCATGTCTATCACACAATAAGTGATCAATAAACTGTTGCATTAGTGTTAGGTTTAATGTTATGGCTAATATTAGCCCTGGTGTTAAACTGCTACTCTTGCTACTGATCAGAAGCAGTCTCTCTTGCTAGCAAGAATGCTAGATTGTAAATCAGAAGATCTAACTACTGATTGGATTCTGTGATGATTATGATCTTGCACAAGTTTCTTCTTTTTTTCTAGGCCTTGGTGTATCCATCTGTATAGTGGGGTAGGTGGAGGAGAGGAGCTCCAATGTACTACTTTTACATTAGATACATTTATCACCATACTGAGAGGCAATGGGCAGGGATGCCTGTAAGTAACTTTGCTAGCAGTAAGGAAAGATTTTGTATCCTGTCTCACTGGATAGTTAGTGACGTACATTTGCAAAACAGCCAACCTAACAAATCCCACTAAAGTTAATGACAGTGGTGATAAGGAATCACACTAAGAAAGGTTCACAAAATTTCCAAAGAGCTCAGCTAGTGCAAGCCTCTGTTTCTCTCTTTAATCAACTGATTTCAAACAAACATAACTGATCAAATGACTTTTTTTCCAGGAATAAAGAATGTCCTCAATATGCTAGAAGAGTACAGATTCTTCTAGGATAACTAAATATAAAAAATATAGGAAAAAAGAAAGAAAAAGAAGTATAGAAAATACTTTTATTTTTTATTAAACTTAATTAACAGTACAATCGAGAAACTTAAAGTTAAATGCTGAAATGCTACATTTAAAAATCACTAGTATTGCCTCAATTTCTAATCAAGGGCATTATTTTATTACAGGACAATTTTTTTTTTTTTTTGGTATCACTGCTCTCTGGTGGTCATGGGAGCTACCCAGTGCTGCTCCTGAAAGCCGCAGTTAGATGTGAACTGCCAAGCCCGCGGGCCGCAGTCCTGCACTCAATCACTTACGCCACCAGGGCTCAGCCTGGACAATAAATTTTTATAGGCAGTCCTGGGTTATAGACATCAGGCTTATGTGCAATCTGGAATTACAAACCAACCCCTGTAGAGCATGTTATATTAAAATGTTGAGGTATATATTTATAATAGTAATTCATTTATAGTTTATAATAGTAAACAGGTTCTACTTTGCAATGTGCATCAAAGCATTGCTATTGTTGTTACTGTGTTATTATGTTAAGGATGTTTTAGGGTATCTGGAAACATTAATTTTATTATGGACAGAAAGGTACACTATCTAACATGTAGTAAGACAAATATTTGACTATCTGGTGTTATAGGCAAATCATACCTAATTGTTCAACTTAAACTCAGATTTAGGAAAGAAACTAATTCATAACCCAAGGAATTTCCTATCCTATGAAAGGAAGATTATTATCATTTTTTCTTGTCTCTATCTTCTACAAATGCAAACTTGCTAATTATTAGTTACACTAAGAATGTAAGATAGCAGAAGATTTGTCCTACCAAGATATATCGTAGTAAATATTTATCAATGTAAAGCTCTTAATTGAAGTAGATATCCTTAATTGATCAGCTTTACATTAATTCAACAAGTATGCATGTAATCAATGTATTTTTTTCATCTTCACAGTCTTAATGCCTTATCTATCAATGTTTTACTTACAGTTCTTGATATGTTATAGAAGAAATAATGACCTCCAGGGCCTTAGTGAAAACTTGGGATTTGTATATGCTTTGAGATGGTATGTTCAAATTTACTCCCAGTTTCAAATAATGAAATGATAGGACAGTGTAATTGTTTCTTCTTGAGTGTGTACGACCTTGAAACGGCTACTATTGCCACAACACATAGTGTTAGCATTGAAAAACTATTTGCTAAATATAAAAAGCCTCAAAACAGAAGTAATTCATGTTGTGAAAGAGAGAGAAAAAAAAGTGTTAAGAGGCTCGTGCAACTCCCTTTCTTTCCTGGGTGCATTGCTGCATGTTCAGCAGAATGAGTCTTATTTAGTGGTAGCTCAGACCGAAATGTCAGCTGCTGTGCGAGAGAGTAGCACAGTAGCACAGAGTAGTGGGGGCTACTAGATAACTGTGAAGGACTCTTTCCTCTCCTGATTTTTAACAATCCTTTGAGAGCCAGGGTTGGAAATAAATGCACCCTAGTGGCATTGTGGTTATGCATTGGGCTGTTAAAAGCATGGCCAGCACTGTGAAACCATCAGTCGCTCTTCTTGAGAAAGATGGGAATTTTCTAGTCCGGTGAAAAGTTACAGTCTATGATAAGAGATGTAAGAGCCCCCAATAAAAGTATTATGAAAAAGTTATAGTCTTGGAAGTGCACAGGGGAGTTCTACCCTCTCCTATGGAATCGTTATGAGTCAGAAACTGCCTCAATGACAAGGAGTTTTGAACCTGTGACCTAACCAATAAATGGTCCCATACTTTGGAAGTCACGGGTAATTTTAAAAATGGAATGAGAATTTATATCAATGGGCTGTCTACTTTGTGCTAGGTAATCTCATGGGCTTTTGACATTATCACTTAAACTTCACAGTACGTTTTTGTAGGTGGGAATTATTATACCCATTGCCATTGGTGTTAGGGTGTCAAATTTGACGTCAACTGGTACTTATCCCATGTGACAGAGGAGAACTGCCCAAAAGGATTTTCAAGGCTGAGATCCTTCCAAGAAGCAGAACTCCAGGTCTTTCTTGCATGGAGCTTCTGGATGGGTTTGAACTGCTAAACTTTCAGGTAGTGGGCACGTGCTTAACTGTTGTCTCTTTTCTACAGATGGAGAAATGGAGCTCTCACAGCTATAGAGACAGTACAAAACCTATGTGATAACCTTTCCCCATAAAATCATATTGCTCCTTGGTCTTAATAGAATGCTCCAGGGAGGAAAAGAAAAAGTGGAAGTTGAAAGATATCCTACCAATACGAAGTGGGCACCTGAAGAGAAAAACTGAAGGGTTTCCTCCAAGACCAGTTTAAAACAAAACAAAGTTCTTGAAGGAGCTGCATGTTTTGTGCTTCTCTGGGGAGGGCGGGGGGTGGGAAAGAGGCTCAATTGTGGGGTGATTGTCCCCTCTGCCCTCCTGCCAGTCACTCTATTTCTGGTTGTGGTTCCCCTTTCATCTGACACATTGTTTTCACCGTCTAGAAACTGCTCCAGCTTACGTGGTGAGTCAATGACATAGCATACTCTGGTTTTCTGACTCAAGATAGGTTTGTAGTTCTCATATCGACCTTCCAAGCAAGCAATATGAAGGATGTTTACAGAGATAGGAGGTTTCATTTTATTGAAAGATACCTCATTTACTTGAAAGTGTTGGGGCTTCTGAGTTTCTCATAAATGGAGAAGCTACTTTTACCTGGTATTTAGAGAAAAGGAGAACATTTGTGTTTAAAGCTACTGTGCTATAAAAACTCAGAGCTGTTTTCTATTTGATCTCCTTCTTGTATGTATATCTTCATTTTAAAACTTCTTAGGATGATCAGTGGAATATTTTACTATTCAGAAAATGTTTTATAGCTTTGTAAATTGTCGAGCTAATGGAGCATGTGTATAAAGATGTACTGGAGACATCTTTGGCAGTTAGGAAGCAGAGGCCTAATTAATTTGTATGTATTTGTCCCATCAAATTGTCTCTTGTTTCAATCTATCTCTTCCTCTATGTCAGAGTAGTCCAGGTTTTAATTCAGCAAGTAAAAGAGTCACAATAAAGAAAAACACATTAATTGATTAAAAGAACTGAAACATTTCTTTGGACTTAATGCTGTAACATCCTAGGATGAAAATAAGCTGATGATGACTGCTCTTTCAACTTCGAAGTCATTGGTATTTTGTTCAAATACCCTGCTGTCGAGATTGTTCAGTAAATGACAACATAAGTCCAAAATATTTTTTCTACCTTCATATTTTCTTTCTGTATTCTTGTGAAACAACTTAGTTCTGGAGGTATATTTTTGTCTTAGTGGATAAGTGTTGTAGAAATTTTTGCCTTGTGTCTAATCTCATTGCTTTCCTAAGTGAATGTTACATGTTTTAGTATATTAAGCTTTCCGATATGTGCATATTTTCCTTTTTCACTTTAAATTCTATACCATTGTCTGATAAATGATATTAGAATTGCCAAATTTCCCCTGTAGGTTACTCATATTATTTCTCAAGATACTGGTACTTTTGCTTCTCAAGTAGGGTGACCAGATGTCCAGCTTTTTAACAATTTAACAAAGTCTCGCAGTGTTTTAAGATTAAAATAAATATATTACAATACTATTTTTGTGTTCCATGAAAATTCTGGCTTCTCCATATGGACCAAATTTTTAATCAAGAGATTCCCACCCCCACCCCTGGTCAATGGTGTCCCACTTAAAATCTGGTCACTTTGTAAAGTGGACCAGGAATATATATAAATCACATCCCTAGATGTGAGTGGATTTTGTGCTTACATTTAATCATAAGCATTGATCAAAGAGCAATTGGCTCTTATGATATAGCCCTGCTCAATATTTGCCCTCATGAAGTGAATACTGAAGATAGGGATGCCATAGTAAAGTGTGGTGAAAAAATCTATTGGTGGCAAGTTATCAGAAAGGGTAGCATCTAGGATCTTAAAGTTTTATCTTCAGAAATAGTCATGGGACTAATGATTCCCTGAGTGTCCAGAAAGGGGCGTGGCAATACTCAAGGGGAGCAAATAACAAAATAGTAGGTGATGTATTTGATGGTGTAAGGTAGGGAAAATAATAATAACATGTGCTATAATAATAAGGATTCCTGAGGAGTAGGAGAGGGGAGGGAGAGGATAAAGGGCAGCTGATATCGAAGAGATCAAGAAAGAAAACGTTTTGAAAAGGATGGTGGCAGCAATTGTACAAATATGTTTAATCTAATTGGATTATGGATTATTATAATGTTGATAAGAACTCCCAATAAAATTATTTTTAAATGATTGTCTTGAAGCAAGCAGACAGCCAAGTAAGATGTCTGCTAATTCTAAATGAAAAAAGTACACCAGCCTGTGTGATCCAAGGATTTTTAATAATAGAATCCATGATCAGAGGAGGGAACTATATTATGCATGACAGCAAAAGCCCAAAATCTATTTGCAGAGTCCCCACGTCGGTTCAATCTACATTGAATTCCCTCTGATTATAAATCAGGAATGTGAATAGTCTTGCCCTTAGACAAAGTGCCTTGGAAAGTGGATTACTTCTACACCTCTGACCAGTCCAAGGAGGGATAATCTTCCTTAGGGGCTTATCTGAGTGTGTCCTTGATAGAGACTCCCATACTGGGAGGTTACATGGTCATAATTCATAACCTGGTTGCCTTGAACAAATGTTGTAAATTCCTCTTACATAATGCATGTGCCCCAATCATGGCCTGATCCCACTCTGAGTCACACCAGAACTATGCTATATTGAGCTTCTGATGATCATGTTTATGTGGCAGTCTTCTTTTACCACCCAGGTCCTTTTCAAATTTTATGTATACCAGCAAAACCTTGGACAGCCTTATGACCTTGTGGTAATCGTTCCCCACATCCAAATAGTAGATCTTTGTAGTTTTCTTGTCCTTGTTCCAGTTAAGACAATAAATATTTTCTGTATTAAAAAAAATCATGAATGATACTGACCACACTATAAGACAGTACACTTTTTTTTTTGATGTAATGTGATTACTTTAAGCTAAACTGAAAATACAACCAATCAACAGAGAAAACTCATCCAGCTTTTGTCAGGTTGGCATTGACAATTTATTATTGTAATTGAGTATTTATTGCATTTCACTCATTGTGGCAGTCTTTCTGGAGAGAAAAGCAAATCCATAAGTAGATTAGTTCTAGTCTATATAGTAGGGACTAAGATAGGATGATAAGGAAATCTGGTGGTGTTTAGGGCTAGGCCTTCGGCTTCTAACGGAAAGACTGACTGTTTGATCCCACTGGCTTCTCCCAGAGAGAAACATGAGGTTGTCTATGCCTGTGAAGATTTTTCATCTCAGAAACTCTCCCTACGGTTGCTATGAGTTGGAACCCACACAATGGTTTTTTGTTTTGTTTTGTTTTAAGATGGCTTTAGAAGCCCTGGATAATGTTATCAGGACGAGCTGCAAGGTTGACAGTTCAAGTCCATCACAGTCACTTTGGAAGAAACACACTATAAATCATTGAAAAACCCTAGATCTAGTGAGACCCACATGGATTTCAGCATAAGTTCCCACTGACTTCATGGCAATAAGTTAGGATGAAGGAATACTAAGATACTATGAAAATACTGGTAAGAGTGTTGAGGTGGAACTGAAGATTTGGTAAATCTTGCTGCGATCTGTTTCTCTCTCTCCATTTCTTTAACCACCATCTACATCTTCATCATTTTCTTCCTTATCGGGACCTTGGCAATTACCCTTTCGATTGCTCATTGGCCTGCTTCTCCTCTGCTCCTTATGCTCAGAGTCCAAAGTGCTTCCCCTGTCCCTACCACCAATGTGATTCATATTTTGCAGTGCCCCTAATTAAAACCCTAGAGTAGTTTTCCATAAACTTGATGGGAAGCAAACTCATTCTTCTACCTTCAGGCTTTAACCAGCCACAACAAAAGGTGGCGGCCCTTGGCACATCTTAAGTGCTTAATATATATTTGTTGAACAGATGATTGAATGAAAAATATCTGAGCTAAGTTTGGAATGTCAGGAAGTTGAAACCATTTTAAGAATACTGAAAAAAACAAGGAGATTGGCATGAACAAAGACACCGAAGAATAAATGGGCATTGGGAGCCCAATGGGAAAGTATAAGTAGCATGGCATTGCTAGGCACTACTGTGTCCGCAGAGCATAGTGATGTACACAACTGGTGAAAAGAGGAATTTACTCATAAAAACATTCTATTTCATGACCTTGGGCTTTATATAGAGGGGAAACTGTATGATTTGGATTTAGCTTAGTTTCTCAAACATCTTAACCATGACCTATAACATGACACAAACTCTTATATGTTATCTATCTCCAACTTCTAAAATCTCACTGCTGACCAGGCTTTAAGCCGATGTGTCAAGACGTTACTCCAACATGCTGACGTGTACCAGAGGACCAATATAGAGGTCTGTGGGAGTGGCCCTAATCCCAACTATGTAGACAACTCCCACACCCCCCTCTCAGAAGAATGCACTTCAGAGGACAGCGCTGCGGCTACAGATTGTCTGATTAGTGTACATTGGAGAAATGATTAGGGAAGGAGAGGAAGGGGAGGACATCCTGATCCACCAAGCCCCAAGGTCGATATTTCTGCTCATAACAGACAACTCACAGAAAGGACCATAGGGCCAGTCCCACCATGAGACACAATGTCCCTCATTTAACCATAGCACTGTGGGAGACAATACTAGAGACACAATGTGGGAATTGTGCACAATCTGACTTGAACAGATTGTGAAACACTAAGGCCATGAAACAGAGCAGCAAGGGATGCAAAGTCATGAAATCCTAGGGGAATACCAAAAATAGACTTTGGAGACCGAGTGTGGCACCCGATCAGACTTGACTGGAAAACACTCTTAAAGTCCAGCAAACTATTTTTAGGCTTTTTCATTTTTGTCAGTGGCTTACTTTTTGTTGTTGTTGTTGTTGTTGTTGTTGTTGTTGTTGGAGGTTTTTTTTTCATTGGTGGTGATCTTGACTTCCTTTGCTATTTTGTTTGGCTTTGCCTGGTTTTTGCACTTATTGATGTCTCTGCATGTCTATCTAAACAAGATAGGCAGAATAAACGATCCAGAGATGAAAAGAATGGGACCAATGGTTCTGGGGGCATACTGGAGAAGGGAAAGTGGGAAAAAGGAAGTGGAGGGGATCAACCCAGGGACAAGGGAAGAAGTGAACTAAAATCAATGGGAAGAAGGGCATACAATGCCTAGTGGGGCTTAATCAAGGAAATGTAGCAATGAGGAATTGCTAAACCTGAAAGAAGGCTGAACATGATGTCGGGACAAGAGGAAGGTAAAAGGAAAGAAAGGAAAGAAATAAGAGGCAAAAGACATTTCTGGACATCTAAATACCGGCATGCACATGTGTAAATCTATATATAACAAGAGGGGAATGGATCTATGTACTCATACATATGTATGTTAAGAATTAAGGTTGCAGATGGACAATGGGCCCCAGCTTAAGTACTCTCTCAACACAAGAACACTTTGTTCTAATAATCTGTCATTTTGTGATATTCACATTCTTGATACAATCATTGAAGACAAAATGGGTGCATAAGCAAAAGTGGTGAAGAAAGTTGAGGGTACTCAGCTATCAAGTGCTATATTATCTGAGGTCTTAAAGGCTTGAAGATAATCAAGTGGCCATCTAGCTGAGAATCCACAAAGCCCACATGGAAGAAGCACACTAGCCTGTATGATCATGAGATATCCATGGGATCAGGTATCAAGCATCTAAGAACCGAACAAAATCATACCCAATGTGCATGGGAAGTGGGGGTAGGGCATGGAGAGGAACCCCAATGCCCATCTGTATAAAATTGGACATCCCCTCACAGAGGGGTCACAAGGAAGAGATGAGCCAGTCAGGGTGTAGTATAGCACAGAGGATACACACAACATTCTTCTAGTTCTTTGGTGCTTTCTTCCCTCCACTATCATGATTTCAATTATACCTTATAAATTGGATTAGACCAGAACATGCACACTGCTACAGATAAGAGCCTGCAACACAGGGAATTCAGGATAGATAAACATCTCAAGGCCAACAATTAGAATAGAGATAACAGGAGGATTAGGGGAGTGTGGGGGAAGAAAAGGGGAATGGATCACAAGGGTCAAACTAGAACTCCCTCCCAGGGGGACGGACAACAGAAAAGTGGGTGAGGGGCAACAGAGGATGATGTAAGATATGAAAATAATAATTCATACCTTATCAAGGGTTCATGAGGGAGCGTGGGTGGGGGAATGAAGGAGGAGAAATGGGGAACTGATATCAGGGAAGAGATTGCTTTTAAAATGATGATGGCAGCATATGTGCAAATGTGTTTGACACAATGCATGAATGTATGGGATAAGAGATGTAAGAACCCCCAATAAAAGTATTCAATAAACAAAATCAAAAGAACCTCTCGTGACCATAGACTCAATGGTGACTAATAGTGACTCCCTGTGGGAGTCCCTGTGAGTTTTTATGAGAGTAGAAAGTCCAGTCTTTCTCCCTCACATATGAATTACTCGTGGGGTTTCTAACTGTGAGGCCAAAAGTTTGAACCCACTAGTCACTTTTGGGGGAAAGATGGGGTTTTCTACTCCAATAAAGAGTTATGCTCTATGTTCTAAAGGATTGTGATGGGTAAGGATTGACTCTATGGCAATCAGTTTTGCAAGAGAGAACTTGCTAATGACTACAAAAAACAATCATTGGAGCAGATCAGAGATCATCAGGCCTCTCTTCTGAACAACTTACGAGGAAAATACTCAGTAAAATAAATGAAATTAAGCTTCTATGGAAAGCCTAGACATTATTTTTATAACTCTTGGAATTCCTTTCCTACTGCCAAACAGATTGATCTTTCACTTAGTTCTGAATGGTAAGGAGGGGACTGCAGGTGGGAGGTCCCCCGCCACCCCTGCACAGAGGTGGGTGATCCATTGACATCTAGTGGTCTTTCCAGGAGCATATTCTAGATCAGAATTTTCAGTAATTTTTGAGTTTAACATTTTCATTTGAGGAGGAGGAGGAGGCCCCCTTTAGAAGAGAAAAAAATCTTGCATAAGGATTATTTTAACACTAAGGGTGAAATCAAAATCATTTTGTTTTCAGTTTTGTGGCAGTCTTGGGACAATCAGCATGCACAATGTAATTCTGCCCACACTTCTTTGGGAACAGACTGTATCTGTTGCTTATGTTCTGGTCTGCTTGAAGAAACAATTGAAATGGAGCTAACATCTCCTGCAGATGTATGCAGACACTTTAATACCACTTGAACCATCTTGGTCACTAACCTTAGTTTCAGATTTCTTCTGTGGGAGGATCTCTCTGTGGACTAGCACATCAAAGTCAAGGGATGGATCCTGAAGAATATTGTTAATGAGTCTGATGGTTAACAGAATTCCCTTTCTTAACTAAATTCAGAAAACATCAGTTAAGATTCTTTTGTTGTTGTTGCTGCTGTTGTTTTGGGGGGCATCACTGCCCTCTGGTGTTGGGAGTAGGAGGCCCAGCCTTTGCTCCTGTGGAGCTGCTGCTGGAATTGAACCTCCATCCCAGTGGGCCGTAGTTCCACGCACAACCACTACGCCACCGGGGCTCAGCAGCAAGATTTTTTTTTTTTT